>KN521343.1:22807-37341 GCA_000787155.1 Scartelaos histophorus | reverse complement strand
ACCAATTTCTCAAGTTCATTCTACCCTTTTCCCACCAAATCACAATACTTTTCACACTTTTGCACTTGGTCACAGTAAACATAGTCTGGAAGGCAGAAGGGGTGGCTAACCTTCTCATTCGACTTGATCTTTGGGTGAACATATGGCCAGAGAGAGCAGTGAGAGCAACGTCTCCGCAGGCAGGATTAGGGAACGCAGTAACAGGCTGTGAGGGAGTAGCGATGGGGGCACTTTGGCTGGAGCACCACGTAATCTACCCAGCAAGCCAAGCACAGATGCTGGGCCACGCAGGGAGGCTCAGGCCTCGTTAAGGCTCCATTACAGAGGAGTCCTGCTTAAAGAAACACCACTGCCAGGAGAGAATGCTAATAGAGAGTGGGCAACAAGATTTTATGAAATATTTAGTAAATGCCCTTAGTGGTCCTAAGATCGTGTCTGTTTTACCCGTTAGAACAGCAATTTTTTTATGTTGTGAACTAACATTTATTATTTGTTTATGTTAAAAGTGTGTGACTTAAAAACTGATGTTTTGTACATTTCTTACATCTTTTTATTAACTTATTTGCTACGTTAATAGGGAATATTTTACTTTAACATGCCTGAATATAAAATTACATACATAAAATTATATGTTATAGCAAAAACAGTCTTGCATTAGAATACACTAACAAATGCCAATTACAAAAGTAATTTGATTTAAAATGTTAAAATATATTTAAGTTTAAATACCTGAAAAGTAGATTATGGATTCATGCTCTATCACAGCTGATTAGCAGCAGATGAAATTGTGTGGAGTACTGTATCACACAGAAAAAAGGCATCCCTTTTCTTGAATCCTCCCTTTTACCATCTGTGATTTCAGACAGACTTATTTTGTGAAAATGCTTGCTGTTAACAAAGGTGGAAAATGATAAAAGGGAAGAAGCCTGAGGAATCATGCTCAATTGAACACTGGGGAGGCTGCTAACACGGGGCTCTGGCACTTCTGCCAACATGAGTTAGCCTTACAGGACGCTGCGGCGTTGATTAAGAGACAGGATGGGAATAGGTTTCAGCTCTGTTCAGTCTGAGTGCAGCAGGTGCAGGCAGGGATGAGCCAAAGAGATGACAATGTTGATCAGCCCCCACTCTGTGCACTGTAAAAAATATGTTCCATTTAAGACACATTCACCTTCCATTTTTCTTTTTAATGTTTTGTGACATTTAAGCATTTAAAATACAACAGGGCCATAAAGGCAGTGTAATAATAATCAATCTGAACTTTTAATATTTATTTGAACAAGTCATTTTCTTTTTATAACAATGTGTGATGTTTATAGCCCAATTACATCCCACGCACGAGTTTAAAATTATTATAATTTTGTCATCTCATCTTTGCATATTTGATTATTGCAGGAGCATTGCATTCCCATTTCAGTTTTAGCTCTGGTGCTTTCTGCAGTACTGTACAGGTAAATTGTTTAATTATATATTACAATATTACAGCTGTTTGAACATTTACTTAAGTACAGAGAGAAAAAAATACTGTAAATATATTACAATCAATTGCTACGCTAGTTTATATAGACATTTTATGCAGTGCAGAAGCAAGGAGAGATTCTCTGGAGAAGCATGTAGGCCGAACTGATGTAAGGGAGATTTTTCCTCTCCACTTTTCACTGTAACAACCTCCCTGAGCATTTCATAGCTGCATATGCTGCTGCTTAAAGCACCACTGAGATTTATGCCGTTGTCAGCTCACAAGGGTGCAATCAGGAATAAAGATCCCATAAACCCCTCTGATGTGTCCACAGGTACGGTAAGACTAGGTTATTGCTGATGGCATATAAAAAACCATGTAACATTGGGTTCGCTTCTTTTTCCACTTGCTTATATGGAGTGGAAGTATACGCTTCAGGTGAGTCCTGGACCCTCTGCATTTACATTATTATCATGAAATCCTGTAGCTAAAGTAACAAGACAACAACAACGAGACTGATGACATAAACGATCAGGCCAAAGGTTATGGCTGTTTGACAGTTCCTCCGTTGTGCTCTTAGAAGTTGAGTAGCATGATGTCCTAATTAGTATTTATTTATTTTCATATGGGATGGGTTTCCTTAACAATCAATAGAGCCTCTTTAAAAGTCAAGACTTCCCTGTAAAAGAAATTGTCAATCATCATGAAGTTTCTTTGGTTAAATACAATAATAAAAAATACAGAAAAACTGATGCTCTGCTGATGCATTCTTCTTAGAAACAGCATAAGTGTAACTTCAGCTATTTGAGCTACACAGGCCACCTATACATGAACACCACCTCTTTTTTGTTTGCTTGTTTGTTTTTCTTGAGTTATTTGCATCCTAAACATTGTAGCCCAGTTTTGATGAACCTTAGACAATCCTATACAATTTGGAAAAACTCTTTTAAATCCTTTCAGTTTTCAGTTTTTCTTTTCAATTGGAAACATGGGTTAATCATGAGCTGAAGATTTTGTTAATAAATACTACACACAACCCTATTGCTATGCCACCAAATCACAGAGATACAAATATGATCTATACTCTCTGCCCATGTCAGTCGACCTTCAGTCATAATGTTATGGTTAATTTTCATATGCTGTTGAAAATAAACTCAACTTAGATAGTTGGGAAAGTGTGCACGTCAAAGCTTTACCCTGCCTTTGTTTAAACCCTAAGTAATGCTGATTTCCTCTGGGTAACTAAGGTTGCCAAGAGTGTGTTGTGTTCTCTGTGTCTGTGTGTGTGTGTTTGGGATGTTTGTCCACTCGTGAAGTCCAGCCAGGTTGGCATCTGTAGTGTTATGTGTTCTTGCTGGGGCTATGCACAAATGTGTGTGACTTCATTTGGACGCTTTACGCTCCTGGCATTATGTGTGTGTGTGTGTGTGTGTGTGTGTGTGTGTGTGCGTGTGTGTGCGTGTGTGTGTGTGTGTGCGCACATGCACGCCCGGCTACCACTCAATAGGTTACATAAGTGTATGCGGCGCTTCGGGGGCTCAGAGCTCTGCGTCCAGCTGGCATGCTCGCCTGCTTCAAGCCTTTCACTTCTATGAAAGCACTAACTTTCTTTATCTGCGGCTACACCTGTGTTTCCTGAGTTTTAATTGATTTATTTGTTCTTCAGATAAACTAGGGTGACTAAAAGGGCTTTGCTGATACAAGCAGACGTTGAGGCTGAAACAATTTACTTTTTCATTCTGTATTTTCATGGTGAACTTGTCAGTTTTTACGGATAGTCTGATAGTATCTACTCAATCCATCACGGTTCAAGTATGTGGTCAAACTACAGTGTTTGAAAGAAAATGTCTGGATCTCTACATGCCTGCAGTTTGATGACTGATGGGAAAAGTATTTGCGTGAAGGCCGGAGTATGAAAGGTGTCTTGCTGATGTCTGTGTGAGATTGCTCGGTGGTAATCAAAGAGGTGGCACAGTGTCATCCACATCCGCGGGCTGTTTTTCCCTCCCAGGGACAGAGCCGAGCTGCTGGCCGATGGCTCGGACATCTTGGCTCGGTTGAGGCTGCACTGCCACTCTCCCTTCCTCGCAGCATCCCTCCCTCCACCCCCTCTGGGCATCTCAAGGGCCGTCTATCCCACTTCATCGCATCAGGCCACAGCGACAGCTCTTCCTCGCCTTCCCCATCAATTCCCAAGCTGGCCGCAGCTTCTGCATCGTCTCCTGCATCCTCGGCCAGTCAGCAGCTGCCCGACAATGCCAGCACTGACAATCGCTTATCCTGCTGTCTTCAAGTCTGTCAACCCTGGGCCTGTCAAATTAATGTCACAGTAAACAGCCAGGGAGGGAGAAGCGAAGTGTGGGAGAGGTGATAGGGATGGAGTGCGGATGGAGCGGGGTTAGAATAGAAGTGCTTTGGCTCACAATGGCACACTTGTGACATATATATCACTGTGACCCTATCTTCTGCTCATGCTGCTCCCTCCCCTCCGTGGCCGCTCAGCCGCCTTTTCCTCATCTTTCTCCCAGGTAATTCCCTCGGTCACATCAGTCCTACTCATCCCTCACGGTGCTTTTGGGTGACACACGTGTTCTGTCTCCATCCCCTGTAGTCTCAAAGCGCTAGCTCAACACCACTTGGATTCAAAAAAAGAGAAGAAGAAAAAGTAATGGGCAGAAAAATGAAATGACTTTCTGGGCCCTCACGTAAAGCGCGGCTCACTCCTCGAGACAGGCAATATTCCCTCAATTATTGCCACTCACAGAAGCCTTGCCAGTGGATAAAGTTTTAATTCCAGGCTGCCAATAAAATGGATGCTCATGACATAATGTGGTAATAACTTGGGACCGCTTTGGGATTTGCATGACCATTGGTTTGGCATGCATAAAAACACAAGCATAAAACACATACAGTAAGGGTGCAATGAAATGCAACTCTTCAGGTCAGTTTTGGAAAAGAATACAACACGCAAAGTCTTCTTGTGGTCCCACAAGATCAAAGGTTTTATTTTTTTTGTTTTAAAAAGTAAGGTATTTAGAATTGAAATGGTTTTAAGTACAATATTCTACATGCAGTGGGGTTTAGTTCCACCGTTAGTGTAGTGTTTATTCCATTTATTCTATTTTGTGAAAGACTCACTCATTTTGCTGCATTTTGCTGCAAGCACTACATTTTCTCTTTAGCATTTTTGTCATTATGGTTTAAAATAGCATTTTTGACTCCACATTGTTCAGAGGTAATATGATGTTCTTGGAAATAGTACATTCTTGGAGCTCCCAAATTTACATTTTTTGTAAAACTGAACTTTGAATGTGTATGTGGTTTGCCATAGTGCGTAACCTGAGGCACTTAGACGTGTGATTGGTCAGGGGAGGGGAGGGGCCCTGCTGTGCTTAGATATGTGCTCAGATAATTGGTTGAGAGAATTGGGAGTCGTCAGTAGCCACTCAAACAGAAATGGGACCAGTCAGCCGCGCTTAAGTGCCATTTTAACATTGTCATTTTTTCTGCCTTTTAATTGCCGTCAAGACTTTGAGGGCATCTGAGTTTCCTTGGGCTTTTACAGATTCTAATTGTAGATATTATGCACAAATATACAGTTAGGTTTTAAAAAGTCGTGTCCAAATATGCTAAAAAAAGGGAAAAATCGCACTTACACTTTTGCACAATTTGAATACATGTATAATAGACATTTTAGTAGATCAATTTATAATCCAGAATAAATCCTTTGTTCAACATCTAGAATTAAAACAGGAATATATCTCAAAACTATTTTCCCACTATGTGTGCGTGTATAATATTGTGAGGACTAAAATGTGTATGCGCCCTCACATTATGTGGTCCTGCCTTCTTTATGGAGACAAAAATTAGCCCATGGCATAAACAAAGTTCTGATACAAGTTAAAATAGGTTAAGTCTGGGGTTTATGTTAAGGATAGGCAAATAGTGACTACGGTTAAGTTAAGATCAGTCCAGGAAATATATGTAGTCCTAACCTGTGCATGTGCTGATGTGTGTGTGGAAAACATGTACTGTCAAGGGACTGGCCTAATCTTACAAAGGTAAACACATCTTCTAGTTGGGGTTGAATACACTTTCCACAGAGCCAGACACAACAGAAAGAATACATACACCCAAATTTGTCAACAAAAATAAAATCAAAGTAATTCTTCAACATTATTTTCCTCAGCTCCCCAAAACTTTTGTACAGCACCGTACATCAGACCAATGAGTCATGCACAACACGGCTAGAGAACAAAAGAGACAATCTTCATACTGCTGACACACTAGAGCAAACACAGAAGCATTCTTTGTTTTTGTGATTTTCATAGCGAGCAGGGGAAGAGCGCCGGCTTTGTCTGGGGCGGAGCTGCGTGACTGTGGGGATCGATAGGTTTAACCAGCGGGGGCTTGGGAGTGTGGAGCGGGAAGGAGCCCAGGCAGGAGGTTATGGTGCTGGGCAGAACAGACTGGAAATGCTTTATCACCAGCAGCAGCAGCAGCAGAAGCAGCCAGGCACTGTCTCCCATCGGGGAAGCAAGAGGCTTAGGGGTTTGGGAAGACGTGTGCGCGGGGAGAGAGATGACAAATTGTATCATTCAGGGTCTTCCACTTGCATGCTGATATTGTTTGATTCAGTTGTGAAAGACCTCATGAGAGCCCGGTGCGTCTGCGGCTGCCCCGATGTCCCTCACTGCGCAAGGTTCGTGTGAAGTTATAAAAGAGAAAATACAACTGAGCAGATTCATAAACTTTTCAGACCAAGAGCAACCTTGGATGAATATGGATTTCAAAATAGCTTATTTCTTTTGGGAAAGTAAGCAATGATAATAACATACAGAGGAGGAACATACCAGGGTGAAAAAATTATAAACAAGGACGAAATCAAGACTGGACCTACCCTACAACCGACACCAAGGACTACACCTAGACTAATCTAATCAAAAATTTTAATAAATGAGAAGTTACCCAACACTAAACCAGAAGTATACACCAATTTACCAAAACCAGAACTACGAGACCAGTGCTAATCTATGTAATTACTCATTCATCCAGGAGTGGCCCATAAACTTGGTCATTTCTAAAACACTGTTGAGATTTACAGTTAAAACCTTTTCCACCATAGACCAATGCTAAATCAACCAACATGACTTAACCTTAACAAAATCAGGAAGAATTTGCAGCCAAACAAGGACTAAGAGCTGCCTTGAGAACACACCATATACCACAGATGGTCTCTGGTGCTGCACTTTGAGAAGCACTGATTTAGAGCGCACAGTAGTGAGGAGCTAAAATGTTATATTCGCCAGGTTGGCCTACCCTTTTCCTTTGGCGCATTTGCCCCGAAACAAAAAATGTATTATCATTCCTCTTACAGCACTATTTGGATCAAAGAAAGTGGTTTCATTGGTGGAGTGAAGAGATGAGGGGAGACAAGGTGAGGCTAGGAGACAGGGAACAGCGGAGCATTAAAGGATGTGCTGAAAAAGGTGAATATGAGGCCCACACCAGAGAGAGAAAGTGTCGGAGGCAGGGGGAAAGATGCTGACTTGTCACACCCAAGGCAAGAACATCGGCTGGATCAAGGTGATGGAGTGCACCAAGGTACGTCTGCAGGTCACAACAAAATTCTAACTTTTCATTCATTTCAAGTCACAGTACTGCGGCTAAAACACCTACATAAATATTGACTCAATCAAACGGACAATATATTCTGTAACATACATAAAGAACAGTTCGAAAGCAGTGTAGGAACTGGACATAGAATAGAACATTATCTTTGTAACCGCAGTGATGGGATATACTTATCACTTGATTAATTAGTTGATTAAAAAATTGATTAAGAGAGAAAATTAAGTATCTAAATCAGCTATGGAGCCTGAGGGTTGACAGTAGCAGAAGTCAGCAGAATGGTCGTTGCATATGGCTTTATTCTTTGGACTATCCAAACAGGTGCATTATGTGGGAGACATTCCATATAAATATGTTTTTTTGTCTTATCATGCATTGACCTTATTCTGTCTCACCCAGTTTTGCTTCTAAATGCTACTAAACCGCACTTTCTTTTTGTGGTGGCACTTGTGGTTAAGGGGGAATCCCATTTATTTAAATGTAGAATATGTGAAATGTTTTGTTTTGAAATGATTCTAAAATATAAAGTATGGTGATCTGTGTAAAATGCTCAACAAGCTTTGCTGACCAATAAGTCAACAATACTCAGAGTCTTGATGAGGCTTTACAGTTGCTTTATAGTCTGTATAGAACTTATTTGCTGTCAAGATTGGCAGCCATAAGCAAAATAATCCAACTCATGGCAATGTCACCGCTACGCCAACTTTTGGAATAAGGTGAATAAAGAGATAGATAAAGTATTTTGCTTCTTCACACTTCACTACCATAAGTTATATCCACTCAGACCATAACAGAAGCTGACCAATAGAAACGTGGGACAAAGTATCTGTGTTGGAGCATAGAGCTTCATTAAACAGGGGAACTGAAACAATCCGATTACATGATGATTACATATGGCGATTATGATGACTGCACACAAATAGCACATCGTCAAAGGAATTCATTCACAATTAGACTTTTATCTCCATATTATTCTAATTCTTAGGATGAACTCCACTTAAGGTCCTCAGTTGCTTGAAATTGCCTCCAAATCCAAATGGGAATATTCAGAAGAAGACAGATTAATTATGATGCATATTGTTGAGTTGTTTATCTAAATAGTTCTGATGGTTTGGTTTAGGTCTGATAATTGTATTAAATTAACATGTATCCAGATTGACTTGCCTAAACAGGTAGCATAGTAATTGTGCCGAATAATTCGCCTTAATGCCTTTTAAACAAACAACGTTGTCGTAATTTCCATCTAATCACATTGCATTATTTTGTCTGATAAAATATGCTAACTTGCATTATTATTGGTAATGAAGGCAGGAGAAGTTGCTCTGCTCTGGTTTCTCTCACATAGCACGCACACGGCGGCGTACAGTAGATGCAAATCAGCCCGCCGTCATGCTGAGAGCTGATTTCAAGGGCAACTCTGAACAAGGATGTAGACGGCTTTTCATGTGAGTCCTACCTTTCACCTGAATCAGACTTATCCCGCGCTGCCATCCCCAAGCTTTAATTAAAACGCACTCCACAGCTCAATGTTTGGATTAGTCGAGATTCCAGCGCAGACTGTGAAATTTAATTTGATGATATTTCTGCCTATCACTAAAAGAGGTAAACAACTGCGGAGACCTTTTATGTAATCTGCTCCATTTTGAGTGGCGTTTGTGATGATGGTGCTGAAAAAAAAGTCCTTTATGCCAGCTCATTCTCTTATGCACTTCAAAACTATGCGGTATTTGTTTCTGAAACTATCACTGGAGTATTTCTCTTGCATATTTTCCTTTCAATAATGGAGCAATACTTTCTAATACTGCTTTATACAATGCTTCAGATAGACTTTTTGACAGTTCATGAATTTGGTAATACAATACAAAGAACTTAAAAAAATATTTATACTGTATATGATATATGACATTAAAATGATTGATTTTTCATTTATTCTAGGTACTTCTAATGCTAAGAAGTATCCTGAAAAACGGGTATTCTTAATTTGAGCTCATTTCTCCATGGATCTGACGTCATAACTTGGCCTGATTGTGCCATCACTTGACTCTCTAGAGATATAAAGGTTTAATACCATACTCTAACATTCCAGGCAAATTTTAAATGAGACCACCAGAAAAGTTACATAGGGCACCTTTAAATCACATGAGTTTGTTGCATTGACAGTATATCACCTGTATGTTGATTCACTGAGAAAAACAATATTTCTGTACACCCTGACATCATATACATTTATTGTAATGTGTGTGTTATTTTGGAAAGAACAAACTGTATCCACCAAGCAGCAGAAAAATGCTTCATTTTTAACATTCAGAATTTTGTTGGATATGGTAATGATAGCCTGTGAAGCTGGGTCAAGTAAACATGTTTTCCAATTTGCCATCACTGTTGCAGTCTGTGTCATTTCCATTTGCATGGTAATAGTTCAAATCAGTGAGGTTATGGAGATATGAAGGTGTAATAAACAGATTATGCTGGAAAAGGAATTATCTGGGAATAAATTGAGGATTTTATGGTCAAAATTAACAATCAATGTATACAGCAGTTTCAGAGAAAACAAAGGCAGGGATAACTTGCACAAGTGTGGGGGCTGAAATCTGCATTTAAAATCCCGCCATCTCTGTTTAAGAAAAAAACAGATTTCAAGAACATTGCTGTAAACATGATTAAGTGGTAAAAGTTATTAACAGAAAGGTGTAATGTACTTGAGAAAAGGCAGGCCTGTGTGAAGTATAATTTTCCTATCAAACATAATGCAGCCAGTGACAAAGTAAAAGCGAGTGTCTCAGTACTTACATTTTGCCCTTAATAATCCTGCCATGCTTTACACTTTAGGTCTGATTTTGGGTCAAAGGCCACACACTAAATAAAGGCTGTTTTGTTGAGATGCCTTGTGTATGAACCAAATCCACAAAGTGCACAAAGCACTAGAAAACAAGCAAATGAACAAAAGCTATATGGAACAAATGATACTAAAACTGTCGGCGTATTGTAGATAATGCATTATTTATGTTCAAGCCCATTAACTAACGCATAGAATATATAGGCCAATTACATAAACCTAAATATTCTAAACTTTTGCTTGGTGTTATTTGATCATAAATTATATTTACTATAATAATTTATTATTTTATTTTGCTCACTGACAGTGGCAATAATGTGGCATTTTAATTTTTTGTTTTGATGAAATAGCAGGATTATAGTGTTGATATATGACTGAAAAAGTAGTTTTTATGAGTGTAAGTTTACAATAAATCATACTTTTTAAAATATATTACACAGTTTAAAGCCATTCAGACATGTTTTGAGTAACCCATTATTATTAGTTCCACCTTGTGATGTCATGTAGTCGAAATTTTGAACATTAACATTTTATTTATGACATCATAAGGTGAAACAGAGGGTAAATCTGCCTAAAACATGTGTGAGTGAATGAAAGAAAACACAACTCCAGGTATGTTTGTGATGAGGAAACAACATTATAACATGAGATAAGAAAATGCCGTGATATAGGCCCTCGTGCTTTTCTTTTTTTAGATTGCTGAAGTAAGCCTATTTCAGTTGGTTTAGTGGGGGTGATCCGACTTTAAATTTTACTGCCCTACAGTTTGCTCACCTCAAACTTCTCTCCACTCTATATTAAATTTACCTCCATAATTGTGGGTGCAGGGACATGAGCTGATAATACGGCCTTTCCCGGTGCTTTGATAGCTAAAGCCGGAGTGTGTCTAACCCCGAGGTACAGGCGCAGATAGAAAGTGGGCAGCTTAGAGGGGCCGATAAAGGCTTTACCTCCATTACGGAGCCCAAGATGAGACCAGGGCCACCGCGCCTATGGATTCTCAGCACGCCTCCGATTTGTCAGCTTTGGAGAAGAATGCTGTAATAGTGGACGTAATGGCACAAGAAAGGTTGTTGTTGGAGTGAGTGGGCGTGCGAGAGAGAGGGGTGAGGATGGGGGGGCTAGGGTGAGCGAATGAGTGATGGCAGAAAAGTGGCCGCAGATGTATACAACCGAAACAGCCATACATCCTTGTTAGACCCCCACCAGCTCTCCGGCCCCCCCAGAGGTCACTGCGGTCCCCTCTACCTTGTGCTCGGACTCTGTGCAGAGTTTGAGTAAACGGCTGTGCAACACTATATTTGTCAGTGTACAAGTTTCGTTTTTTTGTTTGTTTGTTTGTTTTTTACTGATTATTTTGTGAGGTTTAAAATTCTCCCAAACTTAGTGGAGCTGGGAAAATCTTAATTTTTATTGTCTTAAAACATGTACAACAGAACAAGTACATTTTCATTTCCAGCATCCTAATTAGTCAATGTGCTGAGAACAACTAGCATGATAACAACACACATCCTAGCTCTTGGTCAATCACAGACTATGCCGGTCCCAAACTGAGCTTCATCAAGACGGTATACACAACGTTTAGCATGCTAGTTCTTCACTGTAAAGAAGAACTAGCATGCTAACAGCACACATCCTGCATCTTGGACAAGCACAGACTTAGACCTAGAAAAGGTTCATTCAGATGCTACACACAAGGGAAAAGAAGAATCTTCATAGCTGTACCAAATGACTCAAATGTTCTAGACTTGTTTCCGGACTTCCGCAATGACAAAACAATTACCAAACCCTTTTTGACATCCTCTGCCACCCTCTCAGTATCTGCGGATAGCCCTCCACCACAGCACCGCGGGCACATTCACCTTGAGCCTCAGCAGCAGCCGCACGGGTCAAGTCCTCTCCACGTTCTTGCCTCCTTCTTCTCCGCTGCCCTCCCTTCCTCCGCTAAGCCTCACACATCACTCTGAGACTACAAGGACACAAATGACCGCTCCAGACAGCACCTGCTAGCATCTGCATTTATTACCTCTCAGATTTTAGTGACACATAAGATTGTTTTTTTGTGTTGTGTGCTCAGAATCGGCCCTGTCAAAGTGGCCTCTGGCTCTCATCGCTCCCGGGGTTGAGACAGGCAGAGGTCAGTTATGAATATACATCTGTGTGTGTATGGGAGACGCTCCACAGAGGAAGATGAATATTGAGTTAGGTGTGTAAGGCATAGGCTACATTCCCAGTTACAATGTCCTCTGCTGTTTGTCTGCGCTTGGCTTGTGCGCATAAATATTTACACGACTGTCACGTTCACGATTTATAGGACATTCTCTTCCCGTAAGAGATGTATAAAGTATTCTTTCTTCATTCTTTTCCTTCACAGCGACTTTCCTTTAGCGCTAAGGAAAAAGTCTGTTTCCCCAGGATGTCTGTGAAACCTTGTTTTCATAGCACTGTGTACCGAGAGCCCAGGTTGGTGAGTCTCATTATATTGACACTTCTCGTCCTTGCCCGTTTCAATAACCAACTTTGGGCCATAGAAGTGTGTTTTACGAACAAAGAGAAAAAAAAAAAAAAAAAAAAAAAAAAAAAGAGAAAGTTGAATTTCGCCAACTGGCCTGACGCTCGAGTCCAAGAGAAGCAACATGGGGCGATATAGCACACAAACAATGAACTTATTGTCTGTCTTTGTAATATCCTCAACAACAACTGCGGGCTAACCAATGTTCTGTTTATTCTCCTGTGTGTGACCAGGCAAACTAAAATGTGTTTGGCCGATGCACATCCCCGCTCCCTGTCTCCCTTTATCACGGTTCATCCTGCCGACTGCATCCTAATCTGCCAATGCCAGATCTATTTTGCCATGTAGCTCCTGTGATAGGTTGGCATGTAATTAACTCCCGGGCATGCACTAGGGGGCTGTCATTTGCATGGTAATAATTCTCTGCCTCTTACTATATGATGGGCACTGCAAACAGACCTATCTTACGCCTTATCAACACCGGCGTGATTATCTAACTGGAATAATTGTGTATAGACTGAATGCATTAACCTAAGTTTTTATTGGCAGGTTTTTTTTTAGCTGGAAACTTGTCAGAAAACTAGTTGTGTGTAGATGGAAGATTGGTATTTGAGTTCAAATCTATGCAGTTTGCTGTAGCTCCTTTGGGACTCTTTCTGTTCAATTACACCTCCATAAGCATTCAAACTCAGACGAACGTTAACATTTTTATAATGGCATTAGCTCTACCATCAACAGGCATTTTACAGGCTCCGCATAATCATAAACGCCTTATCCACTGCCCGGACACAAGTTTGCATTCACCCCTAAGATATCCATGCAAAGATTATTTTTTTTGCTCGGTTAGGTAAAAGATAATTGTTTGCATCACTTCAGTACACGTCAAGTAAACTCCCTAGGTAGTAGTAGTAGGAAATATACTTGTAGAATACAATGACTAAACAAGTAATTTTAAAATATGTTTTAAAAAGAATTGTAGAATACGTTTACACTTGCACAGTCATCAAACTGGCACTACTAAACTGAAACTACATCCAAAACTAAATCATGTTCTAGACATGACCATGCCAAGAGTACAGTTGGACTCAACCTGGGGTAAAATTAGGACCAAAAAGAAGAAGTATGAACGCAGCCTTAGATTACAAAAAGCAGTTTTGGAGAATTTAGGAAATGCTGCAAGATAAAGTGCAAGATATCATGAGTTAAATTCAAGGAACAATATCATTACGATAAAACCCATAATACATAAAAGCTAATACTAATATTGACCTTTACGAAATAAAAAGCAAGCAGTGCCAAAGCTAACAGCGGAACAGGGGGTTCCATTGTTTGCAGAGCTATTTCCACTTCACCTTTTTGAGATGAAAAGTAGTCAAACATTTAACAGCACAGATTAATCTAACAAAGCAGAAGAGTCACCGCAGAGTGAGCAAGAATCGTGCAAAAATGTAATACTGAGTGTTTCATTTATACATATATGAATTTAACAATGTAAATCTGCTGCTGTAAATTTCCAAATTAAACACGCACTTTATTGTAATTTCACATTTGTCTGATACTTTTACATTTAAAGATGCATTTTAACACATTGCTGACTATTAATACTATTTTTAATAATGTTATTAAGATACTTACATCGTACCAAAGACTGCAGAAAGTAAAATGTGTCTAGGACTGAGTACAGAGAAAATAGAATACAAGAAAATAAAAAGCTATCTACTTTCAATATATTGCAAAAATGTCAAGATTGTGACCAAAACTTTTCACCTGCGTTTCCCTCTGATTCACCCCAGTCACAGAGAGGAGTTGTTAGGCGAAGCTATAGCTGCACTGTGCGTATAGGTCTCCCACATTAGCAGTGCAAGATGAGGTATTCAAGGGGGGCACAAGGTGATTATATGTGTGTGTTTTGAGAGATGGATGAACGGGCTAAAGATTGCGCTCGTCTGTCGTGCTACAGTGCTCCCCATCAGATGTAATGAGTGCGCCGGGGTGACCTCAGTCTCGCAGGTTCACGGGCCTGATTAAACATCGTCTCGGGCTGGGCTCTTGGGGGGGCCGGCGAGCACCTCCGGCACACACCCCCCCCTCCCCTC
>KN521343.1:0-22797 GCA_000787155.1 Scartelaos histophorus | reverse complement strand
CCCCTCTCCGTACACCTCTCCTCCCCGCGCTCCCCCTCCGACGTCCTAATGGCTTCCTCTGATCTTACCCCATTTATCTTTATCACCGCCCCTCGCACACACACACATCGCTGCCGCATACCTCACTCCTTTCCCCTGGCTTTTGACTGTCATCTGTCTTTATTAAAATCCCCCCTTCTTGGCACGTACATGTGTTTTTTGCCGCTTGTGTTTTCTTTCCGCTGTCATCTCCAGGCTTATGAGATGCTGATTTGCAATTATGGTGTAACTACTAGCTTCTATACATCATATTTTTTGCCATGTTTATGCAGACTTAGTTAGCCGTAATGAGGTTGAGGTTGGAAAGAGGGGGGACGGTGATTAACTGTGAGCCGATTCAGGAACTGGCGTAACTCATGAAAAGACAGCTTTCTCTAGACAGGGATTTTGATTTATTCGCCTGTAAGGTGTAGGGATACGGCAGACAAGAGGTTGCACGAGGTCACAAGTTAGAGACATGCAGGCGTTTTGGGCTTTTCTGTCCTTTGGCTTTGATCTTGGTAAGTTTGAAGAAAAAGCTGGTTTAAATCATCACACAGATATTCTAAAGGGTCGCAATTAGAGGCAAATAGCGGGCTATTTATCAAGCCCTTTCATGTCCACCTTTTTATTTTATGAAAGCCTGTGAGTGGCGGGGTGGTATAGGGGCTTTTTGGAGATGAGCTGCAGTCAGACCTGAGCGCAGTGTATAGAGAGAGCTGCTTAGAACGCCATGACCGACTATTTCACATTCACTCCTGAGCTATCAAACACTTTGCTCTGGTACAGAATCTAGCAGCTAGTCAAAATGCCAAGGGCACTTTGGCATCTGTGTTTGCTTTCAGGGTGGGACTTAGCAGTTTTGAACAGGGAAGTGAAGAAGCTGAATAACAGACAGGGAGGTCAAAAGAATGGGAGAGAGGGAGAGAGGGGTGCGGAGCAAACAAGGCGTCTACAGATGCATATTTTTTCTCCTCAGTTATTTATTTACACCACTGCCTGAGAAAGCAGCCCCGCGCCTCAGCAGCAGACAGACGGCTGGGAGAAGACATGTGGCCGAGACAGACAAAGAGAATACAGAGAGGCTGTGTGCAAATACACAAACAACTGATGTTCAGTTCAGCGGAAAACATTTGGAGAAATTGCTGTAAAATAACCTTCTAAAATGCGTATTATATAACTCGCTATTGTTTTGTGGGAAAAGTACAGAAGAATATAAACTTGCGAACTGTCAGGGTAAATTGTTTCCGATGATCAAGCAACAGTGGAAACTATTCCAATTTACATGCAAAGTATTCAAACTTCCAGTTAAGACAAAAATAGTATCTGACTCAATTCCAGAAAAAGTTGGTTATAGCAAACGGAAATTTCATGAATTGGGTAAAACATGTTAAAAAGGTGACAGCTATTTAGTGGTCAGTAGAATTACAATTTGACACACAAAAAGTGTAAAAATAAACTTCCTGTGCGGCTCTGCAGTTGAATCTAACATATCAGGGTACTGGGAGTTCTTAAAAATTCAGCAAGAAATTACAAGTTAGTCTGATGAAGCCTAGAGAGATGGCATGTTCCGCGTATTAATAGCATATTAAAATTACAACAAAACCCTGACCTTTCCACATGACCCTGATCTTATAAATATATTTTATAAGCTAAGCAGGTTTAATACATTCAGATCAGGTATTTGCAATCCCATAGCCCCTCGCCAGGATCCAAGAGTGTGCCCAGGTTTGAGGAGATGTCAAAAGGCTGCAGGGCCTTGTTCTATATGTCCTCTCCCTGCTGGCTCTGCACTGCACAGTCAAGATTTAAATCTCAACACTGTCCCTATGGGTTCCATTTATACCATATATATATTACAAAATATGAGACTCTGCATTGAATTGTTTTTTCCTTGTGTTTTGCTGAATGTCAGTTAATGCATATAAATCAAGCATATTTTAATATTCTCTAAGAGCAGAATGTGGGGTTAGTTAAAGTATGTTCTAACTGATATAGGAGTTTGCCAGTTGTATCTTGAGCTGATGTACAGTTTGTTCTAACGAGCAGATTACTGTAAACAATCTAAAAATATGACTACATCGCTGAAGCAAAGGCAATGCAGTGACAAGCATAATGAACACATTGATTGTACTGCGAGCTGACATATTTTCAAGTAAATAAAGCATTTTTATCACCTGCAAAGAGTGAGAGAAACGTATGGAAGTGCCCATAAAAAGTGGAGTACTATGAAACAGGAGCCAAAAGTCTGTGCTTAACTACAATTTCAGACTAAGACACTGAATGTACTTTTAATAAGCATGTGTAAATATTGCATTTGTAATATTTGAAGCCAGTCACATTTTAAAACCCTCTTGGAAACTGTAAGCGGGACTCATGCAGTATTTACATGTATTCGCATTCACATACAATGCATATTAACTGGTATCTCCATAATACGCAGGGCTCCAGCAGTGCGGGGGAGCAGAGGGGGCTGTGGGGGCCTGACCGCGTAATCATCTCCTAGAGAGTGATCATGAAGGCCTCCAACATCCACAGCTCCTGCACACAAACCCCAGACCCCCTGGCACGAACGGCAGAGCGGGAGGAGGGAGAGACAAAGAGTATTTACTGCAACGCAAGGGAGAGAGAAGGCAATAAAGTATGGGAAATATGGAAGCTAAGAGGAAATTAAAACGCAGGCAGGGGGAGATATAGGAAATTGATAGCAAATGATGGAGTTAGAATACATAGTCATATTTTAGAGTTACACTCACACTAAATAAACCATAGTGAAGAATGGAAACCAGGTCAGCAGTGGGCCTTTGGCAGGACTGTGTAATATCTGAGTAAGACCGTGGCATCATTTGTCTTGCTAAAGGTGAGTATATTATTTTTTATATAAAATAATACAGTATGTGGTATTACTTCAGATCTTTATTAAGGCTTAATTTACAGGAAAGATAACATAACCTTCAAAGATTGTGGCTGGCAGAGATTGGCTTGTAACCTATGATTGATAATGCCAAATAAAAACTAGAATTATCAGTAATAATGTAATAACTGTTATTGCCGACATGTGACAGTGAAGACTCTGTATGAAAAGATAGCAAAAAGGATAATGGCATTTCACGGAAAAGACACAAGACAACTAAACACATGCACTGTTTAGTGAAAAGGGGAAAGGTTGTCGAGAAAAACAGGAAAAAGCTAAAGGGTGTGATAGGGATCAATGAAGAAGACACAAATAGAAGAGAAATCGGACTGTTGCTGTCGTTCATGCATGAACGTACAGACAGCGTTGCCCGGGAAACACCAGCCGCTTGGATTATGAGCTGATTAGTTCTCGTCCTGCGTGAAGACCCCCAACCCGTCTGCCTGCACTCCCCGGGATATGTGCACGCTACCTGGGCCTGCACGCTCTAACGAACAGTACCCACACACAAACACGAGGAATGAACTAAGTCTTTACTCTTGAATGCCCATTGTATCCGCTGTAGCCAATAGCTTTCCACGTCAACATCTCAATCTTTTCGCCTCGCGGTTGGACCCTTTTCTTTCGGCGCAGGTGTGTGTGTGCGTAAGTGTGTGTCTGTGCGCGACGTGGTGGGGTGCTAATCTTGGCCCTTATCTCAGCCTGCAGCTCGGCTCACCATTCCCCTCGCCACAAGCACCTTATCTGCCATCACTGTCAGTCAGAGCAGATCAGGCAACCTACAGCTGAGTCCGCTAGACCCCTTGCCTCAGCTTCTACCCTGACAAGCGGCACCTCTATATGTCTATTACTGCACTGGTGTCCGGGCACGATCGGCACTGCAGGATGCACAGAGCAGGTGGTCGTAGCTTTCACGCCGTGTTTGGTCTTACCAGCGAGTCAGTAAATGCTTTTGTTTCAGATCAGTTTGAGGATAATCCAGTCTTGATCTATGTGGACAGGAATTCCTACAATGGTATAGAAAATATAGATTTTTCGTGATTTAGATTTGAGAGAAAGCGTCTCAATATTGGGCAATATTTTGAAGATAATTTATCTTTTATATATAATTGGCAAAAAGATACAATTTTATGGTACAGGTGGTTTTAATTTGATGGTTCACCTAAACAGAAAATCAGTCTTCGTTTATTTATTCTTCAGTTTTGATTTGCATTTTTTAAGCACCCATTTTGCAAAATAAATCATACTTAAGAATTAGTCACTGAGCCACTTTCTTTCTTTCAACAGTTTGAATTTGCTGGCAATGAACTCGAAAAAATATGTCTTCCATCGTTCTATCAGAAATGGGTCTTACTGGAAAATAGAAGAAATTGTGTATGTTTGTGCTGACTATGGCCACTTACAAAGCAGAGAATTATGCAAACAAATGCTGTCATTGCCGGAGGTTCAACAAGAATGCTTTTTGAATTCACTTTTTGCACTCCACAGAACAATGTATCTTGGACCAGAGAGCCAAGTTTCACTGGCAGCTTAAACTTTAGTTCAACATTAGTTTTGATTTGGAACTGTCAGCAAAACAGAACACATTTCATTTGTGTGTTATTCTGTAGTCTGGGTGTCCATCTGAAGCCCTAGAATTGCTATTGGGAGAAAAATGTCTATTTGGAAGTTTATTTTAAATGTTTTTTCTTAATATAGTTTGGGGTTACTAATGGCTGGTGTCTATGACTGTGGGGCTTAGATGGAGTTTGACAATTACCAATTGAAGATACATTTGTTATTCTGTCTTCACTGTGACTACTTTATATACCACAATGGCAAATTTGAGTTTTACAACCACTGCATTAAAACTGTGAGAGGGAACAACAATTTCTTCCAACTTATTCATAATAGATAACCTGATAGCTCTCTGAACAATTAAGTAAAGTTAATGTGACATAATCTTTACTTTTTACTTTACTTTTTTATAATTATATTGTTACCCTCATTGACTTTGTTTTGGAGGTTGCTGCAGGCACAGACATTATCATTCCAGTGTAAGATTTTACATTATGGGATGCTACTATCAACAGCAAATAAACATCTGAATGTAAATGAATGGGATTCCTGCTTAACCAGAATCACGTATTCTGAAGTAAGTGGGCACAGCAGAGTAAGGTGGATAATCACAACTTTTGATTAAACAAATAATGGTCAATCTCTAACAAATGCTTTTTGAGAGCGAGACAGTCCCCACACATAACCTAAAATAGTACTGAGAGGATGTGGACTACTTTCCAATGATTGAACAAGCCAGGGATAAAACCCACAAGCCCCACGCTGAGTACTCCCCTTGAAAGATTAAAAAATAAAATCTATTAAACACCGCAGAGCTATTTAAGCAACATTGAAAATGGTAGACGAATTTTGCACACTTGTTCCCCTCATCAGGAGGTGAAAGTGACCTCCCACCAGTGATTGGGCGCAGCACCGAGCAGACATCCGCATTTACATACCCACCCACTAATCAGCACCTCTAATCCACACTGCTGGCATTTTGGTTCAAAAGCCTCATCACGGGGGCCGTCGCACCAAAAGCGCAACACAAAAGACAAAAAAACGTCCAATCACACACATCCCCTTTTGGGCAGGTTTCATATTTTTAAGCATGGCTACTTTTATGTGGGGGCAGGTGTGCTCTGGCTCCCTAATGCTGAAGTAATTGTAGATAATGGAGTTTTAAGGACAGCTGCTCATGTGAGTTTAAGTGGGATTTGGGTGGAGATTTATGGCACAGGGAAAATGGGCAGGAGAAAAAGTTGTAGAGGTGTGAGTTCTGAGGAGAGGAGGAGGGAGAGGAGGAGGAGAGGAATGTGAAGGTGAGAGGAGAGGGGTGTCTCACTCGTTCTGGGTAAAGGTGAGAAGTAAGAACAGAGGCGAGAGGGTGCAAGAAGACAAAGGAAAGGTTATATAGGAGAGTCTATATTAAAAGAATGAATGAACTCCAAACTAAATTAATTACTAATACAAAAGATATTCAAGAAATCTCAATTAACAAGTATTGTATGTAGTGTAGAAGCTATAATGTGTAACTGACTGCACTATTATGTGGTGCGGTGTGCTCACACTCTTCAATAAATGATGCTCTTATTGGCTGCTGAATAATGGCTGCAGAGGGAAGTTACAGAAAGAGTAGCTAGCACTAGATTTGTCTTATACGGGACAAACAGGGACATATGCAGTAAAGCAGAAAAGGGATGAAATATGTAGCAGAATTTTGCATTTGCATGACATTTATAAAGGTGGAAATAAGTGCTGGGCTTAAACAACTTAAATGTGATGTTGCTCATTTTATTTTGTTCTTAGGTTACAATACTTAGGTGCATTTTGTACATTTCTAGTGGATGGTCCATCAAATGCTTGCTATACAACTATGACTATAATGAGCTATAAAACAACTTGTAATTTGTGGAATATTCCAGGCAAAGCAGTGACATATCCATAGAAACAAGCAGGTGCCAGAGCCCTAACCAAAAAGTTAAACAGTGCATCTTTAAATAATACTCGAAAAAATTATACATTTGGTGCAGACTGGCCTTTCCACAGATCTGACCTGCAGCAGAGCCTGGTGGAGCTACTGGCTGGATGATACCCACCCATCACCAGAAAAGTTACATAAGGTAAAATACATTAAAAGTCATAAGGCAAAATATAAGCAGACGCGGTTTACACAACTTTGCATTCCAACTATTAAAAATAAATAACCAACCTTTCTTATTTCTGTTCACGTCATGTTTTACTGTAAATACATTCAACAAATGTGATTAAACTCAACCTACTGTATTTTTGCACTGCATTTAGACAGTGAAGTCCAGACTCGCTGCTATTTTTACAATGCTCTAGAAGTAGCGCTGGCAACACATTCCTTTTTAACTACGCCCCGGACCAGAGGAGTAAAATTGGGTAGTTCATCTTCAACTCATCCATAGTTAGAACTGCACCAGCGCCTCCCGAAGAAAGAGGGTTATGGAGGGCACGAGCTGGATGACTAATTGGGGAGGATCTGAAATGAGGCTTGACTTAATCTACCCCCTCGAATCAACTCTGCCCTACAGTATGCGTCAAATGGGCCCCCTAAGTGGTGCTTTTCCATTGATTATACCTTTTCAATGTTGCGCTCCAGCTCCTTGTTGAAAGAATTTGACAGAGGGGAGAGAAAGCAAAAAAAAAAGGTACAGGGAGTTCTAAATGGGGCGGTTGAAATAGCGGTCAATACTTATCAGGGGCAAAAAAGTAGTAAAGCATGGAGTGAGTAATATAATATAAACAGATATAGCAAGCAATTTGGGAGGAAAAAGCCAGAGAGGACAAGGTGTGTTAAAAGTGTGTGAGCGCGCTGTAAATGCGTTGGTGCGTGCGACTTGGCCTGGCATGGCACTCTCACTTTATGGGGTGTGGAGGGCTGCTCAGACTGCTTTAATGATACACTTTAAAAGGAAAAACTAAAACTGCGGACAGCATCAAGGACTCCTCTGCACTCCTCTTCTACCTATACGGACTCCAACATGGCAAGGAGGAGTGCAGGAAATGAAAACACATATAAACCTAGACTAGATGGATCAAATTAAAGCAGTTTTTGTCCTTGACTGTTTCAAAAAAATAAAAAATAAAAAAAAGCTACTTTATACTTTATAACCAATGTTTTCTAAATATACCAACTGTATAATTTCTGTGGTAAAAATGTTCTGAACATCTTGTAATAAAAGTAAATTATTTTGTTAGAAATTAATGGTCCTATATTAAGTAAAATTGATTCTTTAGCTTTAGGCCATGTTAGAAAGTTGTTACCTCATCAAAAATAGACCTGGAGTTATGTTTTGTTTCATCCACAGGTTTGAGTAATCCTACATTATTAGTACTCATTGGCTTTGTCCCACCTTGTGATGTCATGATGTGGTACTTTTCAAGTTAACGGCTACATTTTACCTTTTGTTCAGTAGAAATGGACAATTCCAGGGTTGAAATGATACAAATGATTTTACTGAAATTGAGTTTGAAAAAACAGTGGACCACTTCCTGTATTTTAAGTCCTTGTGCAATAGTCCTTGTGCAATAAACATGTTTTAATGAAGCAAAAACAACTCCAGGAGGAAACAAAATTTTAACATAGATCAGAAATAACAATATGGGCCCTTTAAAGTTGCATTTTATATATTTTTTCTGGTTCCACTGGCTTAAATTATTCAAGTTACTGCTTCGCCTGGAATGCCCCACACTATGCTATTTCTTCAATTACAAATGTTAAGGTAAGGTTTGTCTTGAGGTGCTTCAAAATATCTTGAAAAACATGCATTACTGGGAGCGAGTTTACCTGTCCACCGATATGACCTGTAACCCGGCCTAGTGGCATCACTTTCTTGCCTCCATGGAAATAGGAAAGTTTAATCCATGTATATTGAACGTCTCCACTAGTAAGGTTACACAATGCACAGTTAAAGTCAACTTACATTTAAGCGGACTATTTCTCTTGGGGTTTGTATGCTACTGTGCAATACCCACATTGTTTTCTTCCAAACTGTGTTTCAATTAAAAAAAATAATAATAAAAAAAAAAAAAAAAAAAAAAAAAAAAAAAAGGTCCCGCTCTTAAAAACTGGGAGCAAACTTGTGCTCACAACCATTTGCAGCACACAAAACAGTATTGGAGGAGAAACATCTATTATTAAAAACACACAATCTGGAGGCATTATATCAATGTTGTAAATATAGCATTCTTTGTTATTGAATTTATCATAAGCCAGTCTTTCATTTTCTTTGTCTTCACATTACAGTGCTTTTTATGCCGTTATTGACTATATCGTCGAGATTGATTTCCGCTACACTATTGTTACATTTGTTAACAGTCCTTGCAGAGTCATACCTTCTGCTTGCATTCCGACACATGTCTCAGCACACGCAGTACACATGGGCCAACGTACCTGTACACATGTTGTATATGATCACGGGCCATAAAGTGACAGTGTGGAAGTCAAAAGGTGAAATTAGCTGTCAGGGCCGGCAAAGTCTCCTCAGATGTGCCCCGCGCACCCAGCCACTGCACGAGCCCCACAAGGTCTCTTACTCACACCCCTCTCACCTATCACTGTAACCTCTCACAGGAGAACATAGCGCACTAATGCAATATTGATCTGACAATATGCTGTGTGTAAGTGTGTGTGTAAGTTACCAATGAAAAAGCGTGTGTGCTCGCCGTTTGGTACGAGCTAGGGAGCAGTGAGAACTTTGTTAATGTACGGAGCCCTGTTTGTGTGTCTGCTGGAGTAGGCATAGGAAGTGACTAAGGCGAGATATGTATTAATAAGCAAGAGGGGAGGTGTTAGCCTTGATGCTATTCCCGACACCTCACCGTCAGTAGCTTCTGGTGCAGTGGCAGGTCGATTGAAGGCAAACTTGAGCTGCAAATTCTCATCACAACTTTCTCCTTTGTATCGAGCATGTGTTCCCTCCAGCTTTTTTTCCTGCTCATTAGGAAACACAGTGTTACATGAGTGCCCATTAGTTACAGGTCAAAATTCTCCCCAAGCAGACTTTTGTAAGCTAGTTAGAGAAGTAGAAAAGCAGCATTTACAAGAATACGAGAATAAAACAAGTGGACACAACGTGGAGCTAGACAATGCATTGAGCTGGTCAACCAACTTAATTAATGTGTTCTTGACAGAGCGACGCAGAGTAGCTAAACATGTTCTCAAGTACCTTCTCTTAAAAGTAATGCTACTCAAGCTGAGAGTACTAAGTAGTGGTATAAGAAGCATTTGTTGTGGGGTTTGTGGTTAATGTAGTAGAAAGGAAAAATATTAAATAATATACAAATGTTGGTTACCAATTATTAATTATTTGACTTAATAAGAGTACAGATACAATGTAGGGATGCCCTGATCTAATACCAATATCAGATATTGGTATTATATCTGACATCGACACTGATGTACTAAGACTGGTCGTCGTCAGCCAAGAAAGTCTCATAATGGTAACTTTTACTTATACAGTTGTTCAGTAGTTACTTGAGATAAATAACAGCTACATAACACATTTGGATCAGTTTAATCTTACATTACTTTTGGTTGAAAGGAAATAAATGCCATTTTCTGATTCTGCTCTAGTATTAATTGTTATGGAGAATAGGCAGATAAGTAAAGCCACAGTGTCGGAATCAGAGCTGGGAATAAAAACTGGATTGATGCATTTTTAATACATATTACGAAGTATAAAATAGTGTCTGAAAACAGAGAAGATTTATTAAAGAGTTACTAACCTCATTTTTACCTTTTTGTTTATCTTAAATTATGGATTATTCACTATGTAACGGAACATTTTGTTGTTTGTTTGGTTTGGACAACTACATTGTCAGAAACAGCCAACAAACAAGAGTAAAGGGACTAAGATTCTTTTCAGGTGCTTTTTGCCTACAGCATTTACCCCTGAACAGGGTTAATCTATTTTTGGCAGTTTGGTGCTGTATAGTTTAATTAGGGAGATGGATTCAATGTTCTAATTTGTATGAAGATAAATTACCCACTGTGAATATGAGCTGAATTTCCCGGATGTGTAACAAAACAAACAGCGTCATGACAGCCTTGAATGCGAATTGATAGACCCAATCAGCAAAGAAATTATCAACTGACACAGAATGCACCGTTAAACAGCATGCAAAAACACTGTATTAAGCCTGATGGTTCAACAGGATAGGACTTTAAATTGTGTATAAAATTGCCAAAAATGGGAAAATAGAAATAACACATAATAACCATAGAATATAAACAGCATGTTGAATGGACTTTATCTGCATCAACTACAAAGAAAATCACAATTTGCATAGCCGCCTGTGTATTTAACAGTAATATTACATTAAGAAAGCTAAAGAGATACTTGGAAATTCATTTTAAACCTCTGCACCATCTACTCCTGTGGGTTTTTTGACATTGACTTACCGACCGCCTCCATTCATTTCAAACAGGAATTGCATTTATTCCCAAAATGGCTGTAAAGAACATACCCAAGTTGAAAAGAAAAAGTTAAAAGAAGAATAAATCCATCGCAGCTGGAGATATGTGGCCTTCATAGCCTCCAAAATCTTAAGCGCAGCAATAAGAGCAGAAAAATCAGCATTGTTTCAGATCTTTATGGAAATGTTGTTTATTAAAATGAGCTGTCTGCATGTAAAAACACTCCATACTTTAGCCCGGCGCTTGGAGCTGAATAACTGAATGTGCAAATGGCCCTTGCTAAGGCTTCCGAAACTTCAACTAATGTTTATGAGGTAAGTAGGAACACAACACACGACTGTAAAAATGTCTCCTGTACAGCTAGACATACAAATACAGTGTTGAAGTACACAAGAGTAACACTAGCGGATTGAAAGCTGCAATTATCTCTTATGTCAACCAAATGGGATCATTGGATTGGTAAACTGCCTGTATATTTGGGTAAACCACAGCTGTAAAGTAAGCCACATGTACAATGGTAGTATTTTAATATTTCTAACCTTTTCATTTTTCAAATATATTCCAAATTTTTTATGAATTTTCTAAATATTTTTGTGACAATTATTCTACAACTATTGCACTATACTGCTTAACTTTGCCAGCATTAATTTGATATGATTTAATGCTGGTGGCCAATACCAACATAACTCAATAACATTGTTTCCAATCTTTATGGAAATGATCTTCCTTTAAATACATAAACTCTGCATACTTCAACCCAATGCTCTGAGCACAATGAATGCAACAGTGCACAAACGCCCTTTGCTCGGAGCTCTGAAAACTTCCTCTAATGTTTATAAACTCAACACAACCTCACATCTCGCAGTTACACAACATGCCATGCAAATGCTATTGAATATAAACCGACTTCTTGCCAGGGCCCGAGCAGCAGCAGCAGTCAGTCCCAATGCAATAAAACAGGCCTGGCTAACTAATGGAAGCACCCACGCAAAACATACTTTTTATCGCGCGGCACCTTCACCAAACAAACACACTCACGTCTCCTTTGTCCCAGCCCACTCATTGCTCGTTAGCGCCTTGTTTTTCTGTGTTGCTTTAGCGGTGACACACTTCTTCCCGAGCTCTATACTTTTTTTTTTTCTTTTTTTTTCCACTCTATCTGCTGAGAATGCACGCACAAGGCAGCAGCCCGTGTGAGCCCAAAATACTTCACTTAACAAACTCCTCTGATTACAGTTTGACTTTCTCGCCATCACAGCTCCTCTCCCTTCTGTCTTTAATCAGCATGTAAACAAGCGCAAGGTCGTTTTGGTTTCCTTTAAAAGGGAAGCGGGGTATAGCCAGATAAGGAGCAGCATGCCGTAGTTAATCCTTTGGACACGCTGATGGAGGAGTTTGTCCCCGGTGAAGCTAGGTTGCTAATTATGCGAGCGGTGCGAGCCTCTCTTTTCGGTGTCCCGTCCCTGCCATGGTGACTCATCAATTTGTCTTTGTTCTGTTGTGTTCACTAGATGCTTTATTTATTTATTTACATGTTTGTTTCGCTATTATTAATACGAGTGGGTGGGCTTATGCATGCATGGAAAATAACTAAGCGTACGTCAAATCAAAAGAAAATTATTATCCTAGTTTTAAGAAAATGAACAAACATTTCTTGCAAACATTTAATCAAGTCCTTACTGCATTGTTGCACATCACATCAATTGCAACTATCGACTTGTATTAATAAGTGGCTTTGCTCTTTTTGCTTATACCATTTAAAACGCAACTAACCACGTCCTGTGACTGGAATAGGCAAAGTGGGTTTATGGAGCCCAACAGTCCCGCTTACTTTGAAGCCCGGAAGTAAATTTAGCATTTTTCCACTAGAAAAAGACTAGAAAAATCTAATATTAAGAGTTTAAAGGCAGCTTCCACTTATTCTTAGTCCAAAAACACTTAAACTTAAATTGGTGAAATATTTACTTAATGGTTTATAAACTTTCAGAAACCAATTGTATGCTTTTATTTTTATTTTTTATTTGGTTTCTTTCTTTTTTGGAAAGTCTATGGGAAACTGAACTTCCAGAACATTGTTGTGGGTGATCATAGTTGAACTCCATAGTTTTGTGCCCATTGACAGAACTGGGTCAGAACAAGAATCAAAAGACACTGCATGTTTAAGTACTAAAGCATATGGTACAACAGATGGTATTTTCTTTATCTACTGTAAACATTATTACAATGTTTTAAATGTAGATATAAAAACTTCACCGACATTATAGAATTTAATGAGGGAAAACTGGCCTGGTGATTGCAGCCATACCTTTGAATTTCCTTGCTTTGAACAAACACATATAGATCGCTTTGGTGCCTTTTTGGATTTTTCAAACCTCACATCTGTCTGTTGCACAAAAGACAGCACTAGCACCTGAATGTGGGCTGTCAACATCTGTTTGTGATGAGACTACCTTTTCCCTCCACCAGACGCCTTTCAAATACCTGACTCACAGATTAGCACCTTGTTTGTCTTAGATTTAATTGGCTTTATCCCAAGACTTTTTTCTCTTTTTTTTGATGAGGCAAAAATACGCTCCAGAATACATTTTTTACTCTTGTTTGTTTATCCCATTGCCGAGCCTTCCCTGCCAAAAAGCCTGAACTTAATGCAATCAGATCTTTGATGTTTAATTGGTTTAGGAAATGTCATATCTGGCTGCGTGGCGTATCGGAGAGACAGTGATGGAGGCTCACGCGGAACACTAAAAGCATCATTCCTCAAGGTATGACAGTGCACAAGGCTCATTTCCATCGCTGCTTTTGCTATTTGTCAGCCTTCTCCTCTTTGCCGGTGAAGCAGCAATGTTAACAATGCTGTCCCCACATTTACTAGTTCTGCCTCATTACAGCTAAAGAAGTGCATGAATTAGCACAGGAGCTAGCTCGCAGGCTGACTCCACTGAGAAGAGACGGGTACGGAGGGCACCCTGAGGACAAGAGGGATTTAAAAAGAACACTCAGGTAGGAATAAAAGTAAATATAATGTTCAAGGATGTAATCCCAGGGCGTCTGTGGCAGGGAAGATTCATCAGAGACACTGTGAACTGGAAGATAATGTTATTCTTTTTAATGTAATACGATTGTGGAACCTGTTGTTCCATTAATAGGTGTAAAAATGTATATTGCACTGCGAACAGATTTTTCTGCTGGACCTAGGAGTGAAGCTGTGTAAATGAAGCCTAAAATAGTACTCCTCTTGCATCAAGGTTGGTAGCAAAGCAATTTGTTTGTGTGCTGAAATGATCAGAGGGAATATGGTGAAGATGAACTTTTAAAACAGAGAAGAAGACCTCTCCTAGATTCTTCTAGATAATGAAATGAAGGTAATGGGGGGGCTTAAATTACTCAATCATAATGGAAATAATCAACAACATCTAATGTGTACGTGCAGTGAAAACCTCAAAAGGTCATGCAGTTTATACATATGGTTCCAGATAAATATGTTTATTATTAAGCAGAATTGTTGTTACAGTTTAAAACTTATAGCATCAAAATGAACTGAATGAATATATATTTTCTAAAATTTTGCATTGTAGAACAAGTTGAAGACCAACAGGACAAGCGGAGCAGGTTGTAATGTCCTTTTGTGCCATGGGCCTTTAAAGTGCTATCTGTGCAGCTCATCTGTGCTGCCTCTGGCCTGCCATCTTTATAGGTCATTTATTGGCTGTGTACAGCAGCTCTGTTTGTGCCCAGTCCTGGCACTGAGAAAAAAATAAAAACAACTATTCTACCATGTCCGCCCCTCTGCCTGTCACTATTAACATTTTGCACTCTCCAAGGTTGAAAATCCCATCAGATGGAACAAAATTAATTTTGGTGCAATATTCAGGGCCACCAGTCACATAATAAAAGACGCTTGCGAGCATCCCCCGATTGTGATTCCATTCACTCTCTAATCGGTGCGATGGCTTGCACCGTGCTGTAGCTTAGTAAATGCTTTCTTCCCAAGGGGATAAGAAAAACAATGGGCCTTTCTAATTTCTTTCTTAAAGGGAGCCACAGAAAGAAAATGATATAGACATAATTGATGACGAGGAGAGAGAGGCGAGCTTTTGCAGAGGTCTCACGTCCACTGGCCATGCGTTTTTTTTTCTCCCTCATAATAGCAGACGCTCAGGGGCACTGGAGGTTGACAAATCTGGCACAGAGGACAAATTGATCAGTAACAGAACACAATTTGTCCTTTAAAAGAATGGGCAACAGCCGTGTGTGGCCTGTGTTATTAGTTTAAACTGCATGTCTGTCTAGGACTGGACTTACTGTGCTAGAGCAGACTTTAGACAAGGAACCGTATCCACACTCAGCTGCAATGTTGTAACACACAATACAACTCCTAATGACTCTGACAAAAGTCAAGTCTAAAATCATATGAGTGTTTCCTGCTTATGTTCACATATATAATTTATTCTGTATATTTAACTGTACAAACTGTGCCACCAAATTATGCCTGGGCAATTACATGATGTTTATTGTAAATAAGTTAGACTTTTTGTTTCTTTGCAATGCCAGAAAAGTTCACATGGGGTTAAACGTCGGGCTGATGTGCTAATGCTCTCCTCTTCACGGTACACATTTTATCATTTAGCAACTTTTTCTCAACTAAAAGGAGCAGGAGTGAGAAGAACAAGAGAGTAACTTTTTTGCGATATCTTCTTCACAGTCGATACTGGGGTCAGGTACTGCTGGCACTCACAAACCAAGAAATGGATCCCTAGTTTCCACAGAAAAATCCATACCGTGTAAATGACAAGTGTAAGGTTGTGGTGCCACTTAACACTCAGCACATTTTGTGGAGAAAATGTGCAGAAACACAATGGGGCTGAGTACTGTGGAGAGCTGAGGAGCTTAGAGAGCCAAGGGTGAGAACAAAAAGAAAGACCCACACATATACACACATCTCTTTTCAGGGAAATATTTAATTGGCTTTTGAGCCTCAGCAGCAGCCAATTAGCATGCCTGTTACACGTGAACACTGCAGCTAATTGGCCAGAGAGGAACCCATGCACTGGCCAGTACTCGTCCAAACAGTCTACACTCCAGGGGAACAAAAGACAAGGAACCGTGTTGTACAATAATTTGGGGGTCACAAAACCCATCAAATAGTCAGAATACTTTTAATAGGATATCTATACTACAGTAAATTAAAACTACTTTGATTATGTTAACTGTTTTTTCTTTCTCTTATATATAGTTCATATAGTAAGTGGAAATGTACACACAATTTTTCTGTTCATTCCCTTTTTTTCTTGAAATTCTGTTATTGTTTAACAAGGTCAGACATTATAAGTACTTTTTACTTCCGCCTAAACCCTTTTGGTCATGTCGTGATCCAAATGCGTCTGTAGTACATGTCCTTGTTGTGCTGCAAATGATCAAATAACGAACAAATAACTATTAAATATAGACTACTACTAGAATACTGTAGTAATCATGTTACTTAATGAGATTGCAGAACACTGTGTCCTAAACTGAAAGGAAAAAAAAAGTTTGTAAATTTTTTGGCCCATTAAATGATACACATCAGCTTTTAATGTCTTATTATCTCATTACCTCATTATTACCGCTCATCAGTGGTCTATGAATAAGTGAGTGCAAATGCGGGCGCAGCTGAAGGAAGTTAGTCCATGGCTTTAATACCCTGGGTGTTTGCTTATATCTTTCTTAAGTATGCACAGTCCCAACCAAAATAAATACTTTAACAACCTATTCAATGCAACAGCGCGACATAAAAAACAACTACTTTTCTATACCAAATTGTGCCATTTAAGGCCTTATATTATGCAAAACTCTGACTCCTGTGAGCTTTCGGCCATGTTATGATGTTGTTTTCATCACCACATACATAGAGCTGCGTTTTGTTCCATTCGCACGTTTGAGAAACCTTGGCCTGCCTACATCTCCAAAGCTCCAAATACTCTGTTTCACCTTGTAATGTCTTGAAGCTGTTATTCTCATGTTAATAGCTACTTTTAACCTTCCAAAATGACAATTACAGGGCTAAAATCATCTAAATGATTCTAGTGAAGGTGTATGGATTTTAAAAACACAGTGGAGCACTTTCTGTATTACCACCTGACATCACAAACTGGAGTGTTTTCCGATTGAGAGAAGAACTCAAAGCTAAATATGCTAAATATGCTAAATATGCAAGGTCTGTGCGTTTTGTTTCATTCACACGTTTGAGTAACCATTTATTATTAGCTTGCTTACATCTCCAAAGCTCAAAATGCTGTTTCACATTATGACGTCTCGAAGCTGTAGTTTTCATGTTAAATGTTCATGTTAAAGTTTATAAACGCAGTGGCACTTTCCGTATTACCACATGACATCACCAGGTGGAACAGAGTGTTTTCGATTTGAGAGAAGAACTCCAAAATATGCAGGGTTTGTGTGTTAAACCTGTGGATGAAATAAAACACAACTCAAGGCATGTTTTTGATAAGGAAACAACATTATAACAGATCAGAAAATACCTGGCTCTTTTAAGGTCATCTATTTCACTACATTGTGTGAACCTAAAATACTAACATATGCACATGACTTGCTCTAATCCAATGTGCATGTACAGACGACAGATTCAACAAGCAAGGGCAAGAATGCTCCGTTCCTCTGATTACATCTACAGTACAATGTGTAGCAGCGGGATCTGATGCATAGGACATCCAGCGCTCATTACGCTCTTTACATGCAATTAATCAAAGCATGTAAACAGTGCCCGCCCCAGCCACAACAGACAGTGCCGCGTTCCCCTGTGACACCCTTAACGCTTTACACACAGTACAAGATTTAGTAAATAAGCCAATGAAGTGACTGATGGTGCAGTGAAAATTCATAGTCAATCTGGAGCTGATTTAAGATGGTGCCCCCCTGCTGAGAGAACACACACATATAAATACCGGTCCCTGCTCGTGGTCTCGCTGCTGGGCCTATAGTGTGTGGCGTCGTGCCAGAATGTAAATACCTGCGTCCCGGCAAGGGGGTGTGCGGGGTGTGGGGGGAGCAGTGGGAATTTTTGAGATGGAAAATATATGTGAGAATGTTTAGGCAAGCGTTTGTGTTTATAATGAATCGTCTCATTTCCTGACTGTAATTTTACCCCCAATTGAACACTTCTTATGCACAATTTATTTATCCATCTCAATCAATTACAATGCTATATGCACTGTCTGTCACGATATGGAACAATTAAATGTTGGTTACTGTAGATTGAGTGATATATGATAATTTAAATTGTCCAAGCGGGTGTAAAAACTTGGGATGAAAATGTTATAACTATATATTACTTTTTGTTTCAGCAAAACATTTCATTTCCTTAAGCATACTGTGGTTTGCGTTCTGATTTGATTCTGTTGTAAGATAAATGCCAGTGCTGACAGACAAACCCTATCTGTCAAGGTTCGGGCCCCTTTGTAACACCTTATGGCTGCATTGCCCTACTTTTGCATTATCACAAGGGCTAAATAAATCTTATTCTTACTAAGAATATTGGCAAAACTGCCCCACTAAACTCAGATGTTTGAAAAAGTCATTAACAATCATACAAAAATTAATTGCTTTGCCATGCACTAGTAGTTGCTTGGAAATTATACAACCACATTTAAGCATGTCAACATGAAACTTGTCTTTGTTTTGGAAGGGGGTTTCTACACTCATATCTGCCAAACTATGCAAGCTTAATGGCCCTTTTACAATGTATATATGCATTTGAAAGCTGCATTATAATATATTTGACATAAGTGAATAAGTCAGATCTATTATCTTTGATTCCTTCATTCATTAGGCCACTACATTTGAATATCGTGACACCTCCTAAGAATAGTTGCTATTTTTTAAATGCCAGATGTCTCACTGGAACAAAATTAGCATTTGGGCTGCCCCGACAGTCACACACAAGCAAGTCCCAAGCAGGCTGCACAATAACACGGCCAGCACACTGGAAGAAAACACAGTGAAATGGCAGCATTATACGAGCGAGCATTTCAAAGCATCGGCCCATGACAGTGACAATGAGGCTTGTCCAGTAGTGTCTTTTTCAGCCTGTGCAGTCAGAAGGCTTATCTGAATGTGAAAAGCTACTGAATATTACAATTCATCAGATTCTAATTCATCTTGAAATACTGCTTTTTGGTTTTTGGGTGTTTTTTTTAGATAAATACGTGCTAATTTGTAAAGGTGAGAATGGAGATTTGTAACATTGGAGTCTTATCTAATATGGGTGAGTAAAAAAATAAAAAACATTACCCAGGATAGAACATTAGATGTCCTTGTCATGGCTTCTCCTGACAATGTACCAAAGTATGGACTTAAATCTTCACACTTCTAAACACTCTGAATTTTGTCTTTTTGTAATGGGTGTCTGGAGAGATTTTAAAAAATACTTGTTTTTGTTTTGTAGAATTGTGATTCCACTTTAAGTTCCATCATTCAACAAACAAAGGGATATTTTAGAAAGTGGCTCTACTGGATAAGTTTCATTCTATTATACATTTTGCCATATTATTCATGTGTTGACATCCCCATGAATTTAAAAACAAGTTATGATTTGCATTTTGCACTAAATCATCAAATGTGTCCACGTCTCTCCAGATTAGCATTGTTGGGAATAATAAACTGTAACTTTTAATGACACTATCAAACCTTTGGATAAATAAGGTATTTCTTCTCCAAAATCTCCACACACAAGCGAGTCCAAAGCAGACTCCAAAATCCACACAACCAAAAGAGTGGTGAGAAAACACAGTGAAATAGCAACATTATAGAAGTGAGCATCTCAAAGCACCAGGCCATGACAGTGACAATGAGGCTTGTCCAGAAGTGTCACCTCGCCCTGTTTTTGCTTCTCTGCTCCTTCGTCCCCCCATAGCCTCCTCATCCTCACACACACACCAGCGTCCACACTGAAGACAGCACATCTTTATTAGGCCTCTGTATGCAGCCCGTGCTCTGTCTGAGATTGCAGCGCTGACCCCTTGCTGTGAGCCTTACAGGGGAAATGTTTACGCAAACCCCACAGTACATGCCATTAACCTCTTTGGAGACACAAGACAAACAAGAATGTGCCTCTGCCAGGGTACAGCATTGAGCCTGGAACAACCTATCCAGGACCATCATGACAATCATCTCATTACGGAGCAGTGGGAGGCAGTAATGACCCGGAGAGCCCTGTCTCCGAGGGACATTTTCTCTGTGGTGCACCAGTGTGTCTAACACTTAGTGAAGTACCGCTGATATGCAGTCGAGTGCAAACAACTTATTAGGACGACGAGAGGCGAGGAGCTATATGGAGCTGCCTACACTGGGAACGTCAACGCAATCAAATGATGGAACTGCGCAAGTAAACATTTAGGAACATGTAGGTGGTGGAAATACATCATGGCTTTGTGTTAGAGAAATGTGCTTTTGTTCTCTTGAGAGTGTTTGTGAGGTAGTGAAGGTAATCACTGTATATTCTCTCTACATTTATTTACATTAATAATGTAACTTTTCTCATTTTCTTGGTCATTCCTCCTGGGCCTCTGTGACTGTTATTCCATATTATGCCATATCATCTATTATTCACTATTACACCTTTGTACATGTCACTGTCCGGCCGCTCTGACCTTCATTAGCTAAGAACCTTAATCTGTCAATCAATCAAAATAAATGACTAGAATAATTAAATAAATTACTTTGAAATATTGAAAACTGTATTAATTCATCTTTTACACACACTCTTGTAATGAGACAATATCTGATGCTAGGCTTTAGGCCTGGTGTAGCCTGGACACTAATAAATTAATCTCAAAGCAGAACATTTTAAAAAGCCTTAAAAATGCCTCAATCTTGGATTTGACTTAACAACACACAAAACAACTCTCTATCTTCTTCATGTATTCCCCACCGGCAGCCCCCTTATCCCAAGAGATTTGAATTGATATCCTCAGATTGGGATTAAATCCATGACCCCAGAGGGGGGTCTCAGTGTGGGGTAAGAGGTATGAGGAGAGACGGGGTATGAGGGTCTGCAGAAGCCGCTTCTCCTACTTAGCGGCCCGTGGGTGTAATTCAATCACACCTCGATAATTCCCCTGATGTGAGAGCCCAATCCCCACTACAGTGCTCAAGTGCAGACAGACAGCAGCAGCTCAGCCTCATCCCACACCGAGGGTCTCCTCCTGGGTGGGCTTAAACACCCACTGTTGGCTGCAATTTACCTGTGTCATTTAAATAGGTCCATTATTTTAATTGAAAAAGTTGTCTCAGCGCCAAAGGCAAACAATAACAGTGCTGAGCGAAAAAAGGGAAAAGGAATTAAAAGCAAAACAGCAGATGGTGATATACATGGCAAAAATGATTGTTTATACTTACTGTTTGATTATATGTGATAATGAAAGTGTGATTCCTCAAGGCAATTAGAGTGTGTGGCAGCCATATTGTGAGAGGACAGGGGAAGGACGACGCAGGCTGTTATGAAGGAGCGCTTATCAAATATCTCCGCCGGGGTGATTAGTGTAATAAGACACTGCAAGGTGAGATAGGCCACTTGCACTGTTTTATGTCTGCTCATGCGTGGGGGTGCGAGTGTGTAACGGTGTGTGTGTGCGTGTGTGTGTGTGAATGGGGAGTGGAAATTAGGGGAGAGTGTCACTAAGAAACTCGCTCTCGTTCCAAGGCCTAATTTAGCAACCATTGGTCACTAGCCAAACAAGGATGTTAATGGAATCCTTTAGCATAACATGTTGTTCCCTGAGTCCCAATTTGTGGCTATTTCAGATAAGAGATAGGAGGGACTAAAATGTGTTTGTAACTCAAATACGGCAGCACTATTTTGACCGTCTTTTGGAAAGCTATTCAAATCAGTGACAAAAATGTAGAAAAGCTTGTAAAGAAAGTACATAATCAAATATTTAAAGAAGTTTAGCACGGCATGTAACAGAAAAACTAATAAAAACGTAATTAATAGTAATCACAGAGTATTTATACTATTACTTTATGCATGTCAAATGTATCAATACCCAGATACTATTTGATTCTGAAACTAGTATCAAAACAAGACACATTTTAGAAGTATCGATATTGAAACAAATTGTGAACATTTTTTTTTCTTTATCAAAACTAGTATAAAACCTCATGGTAACATTAAAGAAAGTTATTATATTACAATTACTATCAAAATTGGTATCTGGCATTCTTTCCTTTAGTATCAAAACTGAGCTTGACATTTTAGTATCAACTCTTCAATACTACTTTGGTTAGTAACATGATCTACGTCGCTTGAGACATTTCTTATAATCATCTTTTAGTTTCCTCATTCTGTTCACCAAATCTAAAGAGGTTGAGTGTTTGCTTTGTAGTCTCTGGTGTGATGCGGTGATGTGATGTGCTGAGGCTGCTGTGATGTGGGGCTCCGGGGGCTGTAGTCTTACACACACAGGGCAGATTGGAGGCACTTACCCCTGGCAGAGTCTTCTGTTCATGGAGGGCGCTCTGGGCCTTCAGTGCAGACTCTCTGGCACAGTATGTTAGAAAGGCACATCCTGTAACATCCACAGACACACACAAAGATTACAGCTTTACAACTACTCTCTTAATAAGTCACAATATATATTTTTTTTACAGTAGCTCATTCTCATAATTTTAAATCTTTGTCATTTCTTACATTGTGCATGAGTTTCAGAATGATGTGAAAATTGAGTTGCCATTGCGACTAAATCAAACTAAATCTTTTGATTAGACTTAGACAAACTTTAGTGATCCACAAGGGAAATGATTTGGACACAGTACCTCACACATCACAATAAATACAGTAACAAAGAGCAAAAATATAAATTCAAATATAACAAAAGAAGTAGAAAAATAGCAA
>KN521337.1:2832-16222 GCA_000787155.1 Scartelaos histophorus | reverse complement strand
GTGATAGTGCTCTGAATGGGGAGTGACTGGGGAGCAGAGGGCTAATGCTGTATTTTTTTTTAACAAAACCAGACCAAAACATGTTTATAGATTGATTTTTTGGGTAATATAGCATTTTCAAAACAATAAAAGGTAACATGTTGATCTAAATAGGTTAGCGTGATCAATTAATACCCCGTAGAAGTAAAATGCCCCCTCTTAGCGACCACTGAACCATGTCAGAGAAACAACTAGAACATTCACAGTTGCTTCCAAATGTTTTTTATCAAACAGCATCTCTAATTGGATTCTTATTGTTTTCTGTTAGTGTCACTTCCTTGTGATTCTCATCCAACAAAATGCTTTTAAAAATATGTATCATTTTGTTTAATTTCTTTGACAAATAGCTGCTTTTACACCCCACTGTGAGTCAAATGTGTTTTTGCAGAACTAAAAGAAATAAAAGTCAGGTGCATGCCCATAAATGACAAAATATTACTTTTCTCTCTGGCAGTAATCCAAATACAATGATGTTAGTGATTACATTGAAGATAACAGCTGTCCCCAAGTGCAAAAAACGCTTTCTTCCATCTTAAAAATTTATAACTGCGATAACTTACTGATGTGGACTGTTAAGCCATTTATTTTTATCAGAAGTTTTTAAAAATAACAATAGAAATTTGAGTGATAATATGAATATTTGCAGAATGACATTTCACGTAACCAGGATAAATTACACATCCGTTCTTTGAAGAGGTTTCTTGAGGTATTTTTTTTGGAGTAAAACGTCTGTCATAAACAAAATTCAAGACAATTCAGATAGAGGAATAACATCTCCATGGAAACGAGCATTTGACTGACCACCCAGGAGAAAAGTTACATAATCCACCTTTAAAATCACTCCCCCTTCAGAGCGTGCATTGTGTTATTGAAAGTACTGCACATCACGTCAGGTTTGTGAAGTTGTAGTGTTTTGTTTTGTATCATGTTTTGTATATTTATGGAAATTGTCGTATGGGAGGTGTGTTTTTGATGAGGGAACATTATAACATGGAAGAAAGCTCCAAAAAGTCGATTTAGTGTTGTGCCCCCACTTTACGGCCAGACTAAACCTACAGTTATTACAGAATTACTTGTATTATCACATATATACCTCCAATATCCATTAAAATGCATCACCCCTTGACCTGGATCCTCCATTGTACAGACCTGAACGCATTAGGATGTCAGCTATGGCTTATAACGCATTATTCCCAAAGCGCAGTCTATTCTTTACAACATAATATGCTCCTCTTTTAGACTCAACACAAGAGCAGGTCCTGGATATGCGTTTTCCAAGTCCGCTGCATTCTTCAGACAGAATTAGCTCCGCGAGATAGGCCAAGAGCTCCCCACATGTGCCACCTCACCGATCTAACCCCTTCATAATTCAGCACCTGCAAATGTGAATATTCGCACCACTTTCTCCATTTGAGCATCTGTCTGGATCTTCAGGCCTGAGTCAAAGGAAGATGCTGCGAAAAATTCTTAGAACAAAAACTCCAAAATGTCAAAGGGAAATGGGTCGCGTTGACCAGCTCTAGGTGACGTCTGATTAGCAATGCAAATGAAAAGGGTAAAATGTTATAAGGTGGGATATATAGCCATTAGGTGTTACAATATGGAGATCTGATGAGTATATTTTCCTCAGGGTAGTTGTTTTAAATGTCAAAGTCGTAATTAGAGATAATAGAATATAGATTTAAAATGGACTCTGCCACTAAGCAAATATGTTTTATCCTCACCGTTATTTTGAGTCTATAATATGACACTGTTGAATTTTAATGTGAATATACTAGTATTTGCTAAGCTTGAATCTTCGGCTTGCTCTTAAATGTAATTGTAATGTGCACTTTTCACTTTGGTAGCTCGCATCTCCATCTACTGGCAGCAAAATGCAACGCAAACCTTATGTCAATAACTCTATTAGCCTTAATAAAGCATGAACAAAGACTTAATTCATTATGAACAAATGTTTACATCATTAATACTCTAACTCCATAATTAAGCTGCTAACTCTGAATCACTGTTCATACATTATTTGTTCATTATACCTAAATTAAGCATTTGTACATGCTTTATTAAAGAATAAATACTCTGCATTATTTGTATTATTATAATTGACCTTTAAAGATGCTCCTTAGTCCCTTTGCTTTGGAATTTCATGACGATGAACTTAAAAAAATAATGCCTCAGATAAAAAGGATAATTTCACAGCCTCAGTGCTCAGTATATACTGACATGGTGCAGCTTGCCCTCTGGTGAGAACAGAGGGAATTACCACAGTGAAAACAATTGCACTCAGTAATGATGAACATGTCCGGACATACTGATGTAAGGGTTTAATGCTTAGAACTATTGAGGTGATGATTTATAAACTGCACAGGATCTCTGTCTATGGCATCACAATTCCGGGAAATTTCAAATGGAGTGTTTGGTGAGGCTCAGAGGCAAATTGCTGTTTATAAAGGATTTTATTAACGATTTTATAGAGGATTACTGAAACCAGCGTGAATGACTTGAAATATAACACCAGGTGTGTTTTTAATGAGGGAACAATATAACATTTTTGAGTAATAAATCTTCTTTAAAGTTGCATTGTGTAACTTCTCTGGTTGAGGGTCCATCAAATGCTTTTCTTCATGGAGATGTAATTGTGTTGTCTGGAATGTCTCACAGTATGGTATTAAACCTTTCTATTTTCATGGTTCTTTTCTTTTCAAGTTACATGTTAGAACTGTGGAGAGGGGACCCTGCACACAGTCAGACCTCCTGCTTTTCTAGGTAATTTTGAGCTATAAAACCACCTATAATTGAATAAATGAAAGGTAGAGCTGTTTAAAGTCATACTGTGGAACATTCCAAGCACAGAAATTGCATATAAATAGAAACAAGCAGGTGATGGACCCCCAACCTTCAATATTGATACATGTAGAATTCAGATAAACTAGCAAAAAGTTACTTCAATCTTTTCTTTATGCAGCCGACAAATGCCATATTTTGATTTATGTCTATGCAATCTCTATCTCTACGCAGTCTTTTACTCCGCAGTTTAAATCTGTCTCGTCTTTCTCTCTTCCTCTCTCGGGACAGTCTTTACCAAAGCCCTCTGCGGTCCTTGTAGCGCTTAGTGCAGAAATAGTCCCCGTAGTTTTCCGGTGGTCGCCCACACACACACGTCCTGTCCAACCCCCACTTCACCACCTCCTCCTGGGCTACTGTCACAGCCTCCTCCCCCTCCCGGCTCCCGCCCTCTCCTCTCTTCTGGAAGTTCATTATGGTCACTTTAGCTCCCTTTGCTGAGTTTGTCTTTGCGCACCGCTCCAAATCAATCACCAACATCCTGGATACATTGACAGACGATCTCCTCATTACTCCCTCCCCACAGTCGCAGAGGCAATAGCAGTACAGAGCAGGTGAGACCTAGATATCTGGCTCAGTGGTGCTTTATCACAGGCCTTGTTGTTGTCAAAAGCTACAATTGGTTTGTTCTGGCGTTCGCTACATCAGCAAAACCCCACGCCACTGATTTGGTCACACTGAAGTTAAAGTGACAGCTTAGACCACTCATTTCACACAATATGCACTAGTTAAAGGCGCTGTACCTGTGTTTTATGTGTTGGAAACAGAACAAATTCATCATAAAGGTGCATGATGTAACTCTTCTGATGGAGGTTCTGTCAAATGCTCTGGAGATGTTATTGCTTTGTCAGAAATGTGTCACAGCATGGCTTTAATCTTTTGCGTCATCATGGAGACCAAACCAACAGAGTTACTAGTCAGATCTGTGGAGAGGCGACCCCGCTCACAGTGAAAATGTCTGATTTACTGGCTACTTTTGAGCTATAAAACCACCTGTAATTGAATAAATGTAACATTGAGCTTTTTGACATATGTAGATGATAAATGCAGCAATGCACAGGGTGAAGGGTCATGTTTGGAGGGGCTTTAGCGCTGGTGGTTTTGGGGCGTCCTCCTCTCCTCCACTAAAATTGCTCTTTTATTTTGGTAAAGAAGCTTGAGGAACCGTATCTTCATAGCTCCTGCACCCTCCTGGACAGTTTTTCCTTGGTTGTATCACCACCAAGTTCAGTGCCAGTGGTTTGAGACTTTCTGCAGGGTTCTGGTTCAGTCTTGTTTGTGTTTTTCATCTCAGACATTCTTAAGTCTTGTGTTTTGAGTTGTTCCTTACTCTTTTCAAGAAGTTTCCTGGTGTTGAATAGCTCGTGTTTGAGCTCGACAGTTTTGGTTACTGAACTGTTGTAGAGATATCGGATCTCCTCATACGCATTCTCATTGGTTTCCAGCTCTTTGTTTTTCTTCTTGAGACAAGCTTTGAGTTTTTGTGTCTCCAAATCGTCAGTCTTACTCTTGACCCTTTAAGAGTTTGCAAGCTCCTGCTTCAGCTGCACAGTTTCCTTTACTTTGGAGTTGTACAGGTACCAGATGTTGTTGTAAGTATTAATCTCCTCTTGCAGCTACTTCTCTTTCTTCTGGAGACAAGTTAAGTTTTTTTCAATTCCAGGTTGATTTTCTTTTGAGACTTAAGCTCAAGGTCCAAAGAATTGCTTATTATACCGTAAACATTTAGAGCATCCTAATCGTTCACGCCGATGAGTTTATAAGCACACTTCATAACTTTCAGAGACCAGAGCAAAAGATTTTCATGCCAGTAACACTAAAAATACTTGGCATGCTAACGTGCACTTGCTGATTATGGAAAATACATCATTTTATAAATCAGAGGACTTATTTTGACCTCTAGAGCTTAAATACAGTACATGGGGAAAAAAACGGGTATATTTCAAGCTCCTTTGTTACGCTAAATTGATTCTCATGAGCTTTGAGCCATGTTAGAATGTTGATACCTCCTAAAAAACATACCTGGAAACATACCTTTTATTATTAGTCTGTCTACACCTCCAAGGCTCAAAATCCTCTGTTCCAAAAATAGATTACAATCCCTCCATTTTGTTAAATTAGGGTTTAATCTATCAGAAAAATGTGTTGTTCTTGATGAAAATGTCACTGCCTTTTGGATAGAATGTTGATGACGTATTTCACTCGGTGCTACTTCGAGTATTTTTGTATTTTTCAACTTTTTTCCTCAAACTACCACTCAACGGATGTAAAATTATATTTAGCGCAGGCCCTATCCCACCAAACCAAGTCTTAGTTAAAGGTGCACTGTGTAACTTTTCTGGTGGAGCGTCTGTCACATTCACCTTATCAGTAGAAATAGAAGTTGCCTGAAATGTTCCACAGTGTGACATTAAACACCTCTACCTTACATTTAATTAATTAGATGTTTTCATTCCTCAAAAATACATAGGAAAACAGGCAATCTGACTGTGAGCTGGGTCGCCTCTCCACAGATCTGACCTGTAACTTGGCCTGGGGTGGTCTCCATGAAGATGTTTGAATCCAGTTTTGTCCTGATATAGACTTGAGGAGCACTGACATCAAAATTGTGTCTAAATTCAGAACTAATCCTGACTTACACTAGCACTAAACCAGGACTAGACCAGGACCAAACCAAGTCTATATCAGTACTAAACTGGACTCAAAGCAGGACCAAATCAGGAGCGAGTCTAGCCCTGGTCTTGCTGGTCTTGTCCTGGTTTATTCTTGGTTTAGTCCTGGTTAAGTCCTGGTTAAGTCCCAATTTGAATACAAACATACAAACATACTCCTTACTATTGAAGATTCTGAATTCTCTCTAAGGTTTAATGCCATATTGTGGAACATTTCAGACAAAGCGATAGCACATGTCCATGAAGAAAACCATTTGACAGACCCTCTACCAGAAAAGTTACACAATGCGTCTTTTAAAACAAACATGAAAGCATGGCAAAGCAATTAAAACTCTGCTCATTTTCACCTCCCTGTTGATCAGCCGTGTTGTTACATATGTTAGATCTTTATAGAGCAGCGTTAACCCGGATACAGCGCTCCCTTGGGTGCCTTTATTATCTATTCATCATGTTGTCCCACTTAAACTAGAGATAAGTCTGCAGGTTTCACACTATAGATGTAAGTGCAGATACCTGAGCAAAGCCACGGGGCACAGATAAAAACACATGGCTCGTATAGGCTCTGGGAGAAAGTATCAGCGCAATACAATGGAGTTTCTGTAATAAGTTTATGGAAACACTTTATAACAAACCCTTAAATAGCCTCAATAAAGACTTAATTCATAATGAGCAAGTCGTTTATTAACAATTATTAGCTTTGTAACTACTTAACGGTGCAACTTTTACAGGTGTTTCTGTTGCTCCAAAAACCCCAAATAATGTGTAATATAAGGGCAACTCTCCATTGATCTGAACAGTAATGTAACGTAGAGCTTTAGAATGCTTGTTTGCCTATATGCATTTAGCATTACAGGTGTTTCTGTTGCTCAAAAAACCCAAATAATGTGTAATATAGGTGAAACTGTAACAAAAATTTAACAAAGAGCTTTAGAATGCTTGTTTGCCCATATGTAGTCTTAATCTATACTGTGGAACATTCTAAACAAAGCAAAAACATTTTAATGGAGATAAACAGGTGGTGGACTATGGAAGGTAATTTCTCACTTTGAATTTTTGTAACTCTGAAAAAACATGTTTGAATTATTTTTATTCAGAATTTTAGTTGCTGAAATTTTAACTGTATAAATATTCAGCACAAATATTTTCAAGCCCTCAAATTCAGCAGTCAAAATTCAGAGTGTAAAATTCGCAGTAAAAAAAAATTGCAGGAATGATTCAAGATGCCAAGGCAAAAGAAATTGATCCAAAGTGATCTGATCTAATTTAGAAACAAACAGGAAATGGTGTAGTGAAGCGATCTGATTAGTCAGAATTTGCCTCATCAAAACCTCAAACCCCGCCCACAAAAGAGAACAACCAATAGGAAACAGCCTCTGTCCTCCTCACTTACTCAGGATCGATTGCTTCTGCAATTGGCATCTTTGCTCTTTGTGAAATTTTTCATTGCAAATTTTACACTCTGAATTTAACTATTGAATTTGAGGGCTTGGAAATATGAAGGTGACATTTTAATTCTGAATTTGAAACATATTGAAAAAAGTGCACCTAAAATTCCAGCAACTAAAATTCAAAATGAAAATTCAAATGTTTTTTTCTAATTAAAAAAATTGTAAGTGAGAAATTCAATGGTATTTAAAATTCAAAATCTTATGGAACAAATTATCTTCTCTACTTGAAATGTTACACAGTTCACCTTTAACCAGTATTAAACTTGTATTAAACTCATATTTCGATCACCATGTTACCTTTTATGTTTATTTTATTTGCCAAAAACAACATATTAACATCTTCAAGTTTCATTTGATATGCTCTAAAACTACAGCACATTGCATCAGGTTTGTGAAGTTGTAGTGTATTGTTTTGTATCATCTATTTGTACATTTATGGAGAATTGCTGTGCAGAAGCATGGATGACGTAGACTTGTGGGCTGAACATTGGACAGAACTGAACTGCCGATAGGGAGGGTTGGAATAGTGCTCTGGAAAGATCGCTAAATTATTCAAACCTGCATTGCTGATATAGAAAACTTCTTCGAGAGTGTTTTTGATGAGGGAGCATTATAACAACCTCCAAAAATTCAATTGTGCGTAATACCCCCTCTTTCCAAGTCCTTTCCTTAACTACTTAAAGACGCACTATGTAACTATGTAGCTTGTTTCCATGGAGATGTTAATGCAGTGCCAATATTGTATGATCTTAAACATATACATCTCCATGGATACAACCCCATGGCCCCTCCAGATTAAGGAGGGCAGCTCTGTGGAGAAGGGACCCCACACAGAGCAACAATGCATATTTTTCAATGTTATTTCATCAAGAAAAACACCTTTAAGCGAATAAATGCAAGATAAAAAAAAGTTTAATGCCATACTGGGGAGCATTAATGACAACTAGAAGACGCTGCACCTAAATGTTACACAATGCACCTTTAAGTAAGCCTGAATCATTCTTAATAAACTACTAATGAAATATTTGTTCACGATAAATGAAGTCTAAATACTTTATTAAGGCTAATTAAGGTGTAGTTATCATAAAGTGTAACTCGTATAGGCTAAGATGATAAGAATAGATTATCCTTGATATACAGAGAATAATACACAATATTCTACACATTTTGTACCATTGCACTACAGATAGAAAGTAGTAATTCACAAAGTAAACATATATTTTTTAAAATATGATGGTCCTCTATTGGCCCGGGGTGTAAGGTTATATAACGCTCTTCATTCACTGTTGAGTCATCCCCCAAACAAAACAAATTGAAAGTTGACACAAGACCCAGGCTGATATTGCAAAGAAGACTGCTCCATTTTGATTGTTATGAAGAGAACTGATTGTTATGAGGAAAAAATAAAAGTGTATATTTAAGTTTGTGGATTGCAGGAGAGATGTGTCACAGTAACTCATTGGACTTGGTGTTTAGTTCCACTTTAAGGTTACGTTTACAATGAAACAAATCACTGTATCACTGTATCAGAAATGATTTGTGTCCACATCGTTTCTGTATCCGTCTGCCCACGTGTCACGTGTGCTGTAAAAACAAGGAAGTGAAGTCGCAGCAGCCGATTCCGAGCCGAGGAAAATGGCAAGTGTGAAGACAGTCTTTTCATGGACCGATGACGAGGTTCAGTTGTTCCTTAGCCGACTAGCAAGTAGTTCTAGTTACGCTGTTTCCCATTTGTATGTTGTAGAAAAACAGAATTTGAAGTTTAAATGTCATCACCGTGGGGAACACAATGTTTCCTGTGTAGATTTTGTGTTACGTAGGAACTTCATTACTACTTGTTCAGTTTGTTAACAGTGTTGGGCAAGTTTCTTCAAAACTGTAATGCGTTATTTATAACTTATTACTGTCATTTCAAAGTAATTCGTTACATTACAATATTACTGTATTTAACATTTTTAAGTTACTCTCAAAAAATAAATTATGGATTTGCCAATCTTACGGCACTTTGACACTGCTATTATATTATATATTATTTATTATTTATCATATAGACCCCAGTGTGTTCTTTTCACATCTGAAAATCCAAGACTGCTGCACAGTGGGTTCGACTGCATTTGGATTGGAGGTGCACTGTCTCCCCTGGGGGCCTCCCCACAGAGCCCGTCACACCTGAACCGGGGCCCGGGAACCTGTGTCCATCCTCCGCCCCTGACGCTCAGGTATATTGATCGTCAATATAACCCCAAAGAGAAGAGCTTTCAAAATGTGTCCCACGCCGCAATGTTTTGCGTCGGGTTCCGCGGCCGATGTGGGTGGACGGCGTGTCCCCGCGTATCATGCCCACTACACCCCTGGTTCTGATCTGGTCGGACTTTTTGTTGCTGCTGATCTCCTGGTGATTTTAGCGAATTTGCATGAAGAAACAAAACCCCAACAAAACACCACTTCAATCCAGGTTAAAATGCATTGTAACACGCGTGACATTTGTACCGAGTGAAATATGACCAATTTTTTTTCCTGTAATGCCTTACACTACTGCGTTACAGCAAAAAGCAATGCATTACAGTAATCATTTAGTTTTATAACGCGTTACTCCCAACACTGTGAATGTTTGAACAACCCTTTATTATTAGTCTGTTTACATCTCCAAAGCTCAAAATGCTGTTATGCTCTGTTCTACCTTCAAGTTAACAGCTACTTTTTATCTTCTATTCAGTAGAGACCGGGAACTTCTGTGCTGGAATGATCCGAATTATTCTAGTGAAGGTGCATGGAGTTTAAAAACACACTGGAGCCGCTTCCTGTATCACCACATGATGTCACAAGGTGGAACAGGCAGTTTGAGAGAAGAACCTAAATATTCAAGTTTTGTGTGTAAATGAAACAAAACACAACTCCAGGTATGTTTGTGACGAGGAAACAACATTGTAACGTAGATTAGACTCTGTTCTACTTTAACAAACTCAATTTAAATCATCTGAAAAGAAAATACCATTAAGAATTAGTAGAGAGGCACTATGGCGACTCCTTGAGCATTTGCACTAAATCAGCAAGTAATGTTAAGATATAAAACTATACAGAACGCGATAGTCTCCACACCACAGCACACGATTCTGGAAAATTGGCAGCGACTGTGAGCTGCATGTGAAACACCACAGAAGTCGACTGCTGGTCACTGCAGCAAATCACGGGCTCCTGGTGTGGTGACTTGTTGATGAAAATATGGAGGAAACTTTGACAGACTTTGAAACATGACCTTCCTGGTTTTAACTTCTCCGACTCTGTTTTTTAACTCAAAGCCAGTATGTGAACAAATATTGGCTCAACTGATGCTACTGTTTTTGTGTTTTAGACTAGAATTTGGTGCGTTATTCCTTCACTCCACACTTTATGCTATGGTACATAACAGATAACTCATTTTTCATTTCATCTTTGCACTGTTTTCCTCAGCTGAGTTATTTTTGTTCATACCAGTCTACTTTATTTTGACTTGTACATATACATTTCTATAATTATGCCTTATTTAACACTGTTTTTTTTTTTAATTTTTCATACTTATTTTGAATTTATTATTACAGTTTAAGTTAGATTTTTCACTTTTTGTTATTAAATTATATTGTGACGTGTGAACGGGATAAGTACAACCTGGAGATGTCTGGCCCTACCTCTGTGTGACTTGAAGTGAAGTCTGTAAATTACTCTATTTTGCTGACTGAGATTGAAAGAGAAAAGAACGGGGAAAGAAAAGAAAGAAAGACGTAGAAAAGGCGGAATTATAACAACAAACACTGAGATGCAGATTCGCACCAGACGTCTTTGTTTGGTTAAAAATAGTAGGTAATTTGAGGCCGATTTTTTTACTTTACAAATTACAGACGTGACGCATTCACACGGGATTGAGATCTCAGGTGTTTTCCGCAATTATTACAAATCACCAAAGGTCCACAGGTAAAACTAATCCAAGTCTGTACTTCTATTGTAGTCACGGTTGCCCTGGGACAGACTGGTGGAAACACGTCTGCCAATCTGTGCCATCTGCCCTTCCGACTTTTCAGACGCACACAGAACATTCAAACAAAGGAATGGTGAAGTGTCTTGCCTAAGGACACAACAGTTTTGCCACTTTTGCCCCACCATGTATTTCCAGCAGTTTCCCATCCAATTCCGAACCATTCCTGGCCCTCATTAGCCTCTGAGATCTGACATTTTTCGAGCTCCGGGGCTTTGCATTTGAATGTTTTTGTGTCAGATGCCCTACCTGGAATTTTACAGCTTCAAAATGTAAAATTATTGTGAAAACACTTGCGAAAACACTACATTAAGGAAGCATTGTGTAACTTTTCTCCAGATGTTAATCCTTTGTTTGGAATGTTTCACAGTGCTGTTTATCTTCATGGACCTCAAAAAAGACCAAGTTACAGGTCAGATCTGTGGAGAGGCGACCCCGCTCACAGTCAGAATGCTAAATGATGTTTTTGTAGATATTTTTGAGCTATAAAACCACCTGCACTTTCATAAATGTAAGTTAGAGCTGTTAAATGGCAAACTGTGGAAGAAGTTACATTTTGCACCTTTAAAATGGAACTAAACCAGGACTAGACCAGGACCAAACCAAGTCTAAATCATATAAACTGGCTCAAATCAGGATCTAACAATTACAAGTGTGAATGCATCCCTCATAACTCCCTCACAAACTATTCACCAGCAGCACTTTGGAGAAATCCCTTGCTATTCCTTACACTGTTTTATGGCCCAGTTGGGAGTTGGAGCCGAGTTTTAGTGCAGTGCTCCTGAAATGATTATATCCTTCTCAAAAATAACCCACACGCCCAAGGGTATGTAGTTTTTCTCTGCCCTGTGAGCAACGCAATCCCCTGTCACTGCCCCGGCCATTACCACTTAATCACAGCAATGTCCGACTCACGACTGCCTTCTCCTGCCCCTCTGCACGGAGACACCAAATCACCAGCGTCAGCACCGGCCCGTTTGTTCTGCATGACGCTGGGAGTGAGGGGGGAAATAAGCAGCTTGAGTGAAATGTCAAAAGGTGTTCAGCAGTAATCTCTGGACATACGGCAAACATGTAATGCATTATCCTGGTTATTTTTGCTCTGGTACTGGCGGCAGAAGCAGTAGTAATAACTTTATAACATTATTTCTTCAATAAATGTATGTAGTAAAAGATGGTAGACTTAATTTAATGTAATTTTTGTTTGTATTTTAAAAATCACAAACCACCGTGATCCAAGTCAATAGACGTTATTCATAAATGACAAAATAAAAGTAGATTTGACCATTATTGAACATTAATGAGGATATTTTATTATAAAAAGTTTCAAAAGGAGCGCTTCCTGGACCTCCAGGGGATAATACAGTAGAAAAAACACTTTGGGAAAGGGAATTCAGTTTAAAGATGCAAAAAAGGATATTTTATTGTTGACTGAGTGATTGTGTTTATCTGAACAATTAGTATTACTCAAGTTTTAAACATTGAAAAACAGGAACTGAACCAGCAGTAAAAGGGATCCATAAGTCGCCTATTTAGATATTAAATGTAACTCGTCTGTTTTTCTTTTCAAACTGGCAATACTGGAACAAAGTAGTCAATAAAATCATGATAAAAAGATTAGAAATTATACAAAACATGTCCTAATGTTTTTTTACCACGTTCTGGTCCAGGGTGATCTAAAAAACCTAAAAAAAGACAGAATGTGCCACACACGTCACAGTATATAACTTTTTGGCCATAAATAAACTAAAATACTAATAACCTTTTTTCATTATGGATGTTTATTACACTGAAACACAAAGAAAAAGATATGTCCTCACCATAGACCGTATATATATCCTTTTATACGGTCTATGGTCCTCACTTTATGTTATCAGGTTCTTTTTTCAGACCAAGAGTTGTTTTCATACCTGACATTTTCGACTGCTCCCTCCGGTCTTCCTCAGAGTCGTCACATGACGTTACTGAGATGTGTTTGCTCAGCTGATTTATACAGGTTTTGGCTCTGTCTTCCTTCCGCTAGTGAATAGTCGAAACTGTCTAATAACATAAATTATCTGAAGACCAAATGAACCTCACTGGACTATATGTTCTTACTGTAACGAGCTCTCCATAAATCTGATTCTTATTTGCCTTGGAGGAGGGCAGTTTGGCATCAATCTTAAGTATTCTCCATGGAGATCGCTTTGTCTGGAATGTTTCGCAGTATGGCATTAAACCTTTCTATCTTCATGGAGACCGAACTAAACCAGATTATAGATCATATCAGTGGAGAGGCGACCCCACTATTTTTGAGCTATAAAAGCATCTATACGGTATTTTTTGGGCTATAAAGTGCACTGGATTATAAGGCGCAGTATCAAATAATATGAGTTGTGTCA
>KN521334.1:4604-37783 GCA_000787155.1 Scartelaos histophorus | reverse complement strand
CCTCAATATAGAGGATTTAGCATGTAGAGAGACTAAATATATTAAACAATCATTACTTGATAATCTGAAAATGATCATTTCAAATACAACAGTGTGACTAATCTCCCTTTAGCTGGGGGCTGACCAAAGAACAGGGAGCTGGTCAAAGAGCAAAGAGCAGGGAGCTGACCTCAGACTGATGAGTGAAGCCTATTAGAGGCTCCTTGTAGTGGCTTTGAAGCTCCATAGCTGGAGTGGGTCCACATTACATAATTTATGAGAGGGGCTTCCTATCGATCTGCCTGCTGTTTAATCTCAGCGGTCTACAGCGCGTACGCCTGCGTCAAAGTTATCGTCACTCCACCCTGAACTTCGACCGTCACACATGGTTTCCCTCCACCTGTCGTCATTATGAGAAAACTGAAAACTAGGGCCTGATAAATGCAATCCACAAATGGTTAATATTTTATAAAGTTTAGTATGATTTATCTTCGCTACTGTGGTATGTTAACAGTATTTTATTTTTTTTTTTCCCAACACCTGGACATATACATACACCCCTCCAGTTTCAGGGTTGCAGCCCTGATATTTCTCACTCTGTCTGGTTGGTTCGCCATCACCATTGGGTCTGTCAGTCTGTATCTGGAGGTCCCACAGGATCTTGGCACAGTCATTCTCCACAACCTTTAGGGGTGTGTCCCACCTTGGCTACTCACTCCATGTATGTTTTCCCTGCCAGCATCTTACACACAGCAGTTATGTGCTGGACTGTCTCAGGAGCCTCTATTGCTCGGGTGCTCAAGGCCTGCTCCTGTGTGTGGTGTCTGAAACTATATGCTAACCATGAATATTGGTACTGGTACTGATGATACCATTGGAATGTGAGATGGGGCCCTTTTCGTCCCTGTGTTGGACACTGTGTTGGGAGGTGCCGAGATTTACAGGCCAGGGTCTGGTACGGTCTGGAATGCCACATCCTTACCCATACTGTTCTGGGGGAGGTGTCCACATACTGCTCCTTTAAAAGGAGATATCTTCCATTTTTCGGGGTTCTTCTATTGGGTTTGAGGATCCCAGACGTTGTGTTGTCTGTATTGACTTTAACTCTGATGTGTAATAAACGATTACTTATTAGAGTTGAGTTTTTTATTTACGCGTAACCATCCATCAACACTGAAGACCAGCGGTGCAAAAGGACAGAGTGTGAGTAGCAAATTGTGTCTAATTTTACCACATGTGCAGCCAGGATGAGTGCCTCTGTACTGTCTCTGTCCTTCTGACCAGCCCTCTCAAGCCACTGGTAGGATTTCTTGATATCAGCCACTTCAGTTATGTTTCGGTGGTGCGCCCCATGTAGGGGTTTGTCCTGCCATAATGGTCCCTCCAGCACCTCTTCTTCCTCTGAACCCCACTGTCTGAGACATTCTCTGAGCACATCATCTGGAGGGTGGATGTTTCATCCTGGACAGTGGTTCCCAGTGTAGCTGTTTATTTCCTGGGCCTTGTGCTTGCCATTGAGCTGGCTCCTAAGAAGCATTCACATCTTCTAGGAGACTTTCAGATGGTACTTCACCGGGGGTCAGGGTTGCCTTGTGTTGCCATGATCTCATCTTTCAGGTCAGTTGCTGCCTGTTTAAGTATTACGCTGTTCAGCGTTCAGCACAATACTTATTGGGGCTTCATATTCAATCTCTGGTTACATCCTAGCTCCCCTTTGCCATGGGATTCATGTTGTACCACTGTTATCTCTGTTGGAACACTGAGCTATTTTATTTTTTGAGCCATTTCTCCCACATCCTGTTCTTGTACCCCTCTGATTAGCGTTATTGGAATAGATGCATTCCAACAGAACCTTATTTTGGCATCTTGCCCATTTCCGCCTTGTTCCAGAAACCCATTTTTCATCCATGTGCTCTGGTTCTCCAGCACCAAACCCTGTTTGGCTGGGTGACATCTGAGCCAGCATAAGTTTTGTCTCTCATTGCTGTATGAGGTGGGCAGTAGCGTGAAGGGCTGTGCTGAGAGATATTGTCTGGTGTGCCAAGGGAAATTATCCAATTTGGTCTGAATATTTTTTGAAAACAAATTACCGTATTTTCCAGACTATAAGTCGGTCCAGAGTTACAAGACACCAGACAGGACAACGGCTCTGCAGCCGACATGTGCAGTACAGCACAAAGTGACAGTGGTAGAGGAGTATATACGGCATAGACTGTATAAAAGAAGTGGACAAACCAAGTGTGACGTGCCCATAGCGTTCAGCGCCGCTCAAGTGAGGCTCGCAATGGTAACAGTTACAGGAGCGAATCTGGAGTCAGGCTCCAGATTTTGTTATGGTTCGAATTTTTTTGACGGACAAAATAGCAAAAAAAATTCAGGATCATGTACAGCGGGTTAATAAGAACATTTTAAGACCAAAATGACGAGACTCACCGCAGTAATTACAGAAAGAGGGGCGACAAGATCCTAATAAATAAAATCCAATTGGAGCCACAGTCAGAAGGAGCTGGAAGAGCCTCCTGTCGCGCTTCCTATAGATAGTTTTCAATCACATGACGCCGATGGCACGTCGGCCATGTTAGAGGTAGACGCAAAGTAAACAAATTAATCAAACCCGTCGTTTTTTATGGAAATTGGCTATAAAAAGGATTCATATCTGAAATATAATGGTTGCAAAACAATTTAACATTTGGACATTTATTATGACTCATTGGATTGTATTTCAAAGAAGAGATATGATGAAAAAATTGGATTGATTGACAAAATTTATCCATACAAGATAGAGAAGTCGAAATGGTTTTTCGACCCAACAGTGACATATTCAGATATAGTTAACTTTTTATTGTATACCACAAATGTGTAGACTTTTGATGAAAGCATCTCTGGACGGGTGCAAGATGTTGCTGTTTGTCAAACAAGTGGATTGTGTGTGCAAACAGCCAAGGTCATTACGAAGGACATATTGATTGAGAAAAAATATAATAGTAAAACTCTTTTGCATTTCCGTCAGTCTCACATACTTAGTCCTATTTCAACTTGTGGACAACTATTTGTAATGTCTGGTGTTTAAGGGCTGTTTTCTGCTCATGCTGAGCTATATATTGCTATCAAATCATGGTCACATGCGACAGAAAAATGATCCATTAGGTTGAAATTATTTCAACTACCAGAGGACATGACATTTATTTTCCATTGTGTAAAATAGCACTAATGCTAAGTTCACCTCCAACATGGCCGCCGATCCAGATTCCAGATTTGCATGACATCACGAGAAAACCATCTATTTGGCACACGGCGGACAGCGCGTTAGCTATGTCCATTCATATCTATATGATATATGGATATATTCATATATATGGATATATATGGATATATTCATATGAATACATATGAATGATTGAATTGTTATTTTAATAGATCCATGATTCATATATACGGTTTATGATATACGGTCTATGTACAACAGTAATATCGTGATAGCAGGAGTAGCAGATTCTGGAGCACAAGCCTAGAGCGCCCTCTCGCGGCTCTCATTTTTACATTTACAGAAGTGAGACCATGCTCTACACTTGTTTAATTATATGGGAATTATATACTTTAATATATAAGTCGCACCTGAGTATAAGTCGCAGAACCACCCAAACCATGAAAAACCATGACTTACAGTCTGAAAAATACAGTAATTATGATCCAAGTAAGTAGAAATATGGAAATTATAAAAAATACTTTCTTCTTTGTGTTTATTTGATTACTGTTTTTGGTGAGAACGACTTTATATTGTAAATATAGGCTACAGTGTTTATTTATTTATTTATTTATTTTTTCATTTTCTGCTATGTGCCGTGTGATTTTTTTCAAAGAAAAACTGTGCCTTGAAATAAGGTTGGAAAACACTGCGATAACATATAATATTGCCAAATATTAAAAAAGAGCCAGGGTGTAAGAGAATCCCTTTTGGGTAAAGTCTGCCATTTTCTGTAAAGCTGGTTTTACACAGAGGCAGCAGAGAATGTATATTTAACCATCACGTGGACTTACACATTTAATATGATACAAATTAAACTTAGTCCTACTTTAACTCAGAATCTTATTTCATCATTGCTTTCCCTATTATTTCCTTTTGTATTTTACATCAGAAAATATATGTTGATGTCAGTGAAACTATTAATGAGTTTACCGTGATGAACACAGGGAAATAAATGGTTACCATTCATTCTGTTTCTTACACCCACACACTATGGGTGGGAAGTGCAAATACTGTCATACTGGAACCATTGGACAGGTACACAAAGAGGACTACACTCACAGAGGATTGTTCTTGACTCTGAAAACCACTATAACAATTTGGGAACAAGATGTAATAGATTTAGAACATTCTTTAGTTTTAGTTTAATTTTGTGTATTTTTAATAGGGGGATGCAGCAAAAACCATATATAATATTGAGTGTTGCGAGTTTAGTAATGAGTCACAAGAAATGGTTCTTGTACTATTAAATGACTCAGAACTTGCATCAAATCACCAATTATAACTTATAACTAGCTCACAACTTGCGCTGATCTTGAAAGTCCTGACTTTTACTTTGAACAAATTGAAACCCTATTGTTTTTGCCACCTGCACCAATCAGATCAGGCGCGGTCAGAGCGGCATCATTGGTCGGCCGCCCACAGCTTGGCTAATTGGCAGAGGCCTTGAATATTTCATGTCAGACATTAGTTGTAGAATGAAAAAAGTGTGTGACTATAATGACCCCTGAAATGCACAGCTGTCTCTATGGGGCACTTTGTGGAGTTGGGAGCCGGTAATCACACGGCTAACGATATTGACCAGTCGATCAGAAGCTTGATGTAGTGGTCAGTGCCTAAGCGCTGCAGGAAGTACGCGATATTATTGATTGTTGCCAGACTACACCCAGGGAGGCCGAGCGGACTAACCACAGTCTTTATCTGTTCAGACAATGGAAATCACTTAGTGAATACAAAGTGTCACTGAATCACACTGACCTACAGTACTAAGCCAGGCAGTGTGAAGAAGTCTTGGTCCAATGGTCCAATTGCATAATTTTTGAAGGATTTCTTTTATTGTGTTATATGGTGTTCTAAGAGTGTTCAAAATGACAGAAAATTCCATTGTGTGAGTTTATATCTTTGATGGTAGATCGGACACAAGTTTTTCTGTGAGACTTGCTTTGGGAATCTTAATGATTAGCTTATATTTTATTTACTGAAGGCAGATAAACCAAGTGAACCCAGTTTCCTGTCTCTGCCCTCCACACCTCTTCCCAAGGACAATTAGTCACTCTTTTTAAACCTCTCACCGCTCACTACTTTCCAGCTTCTCCACCCACCAGTACCTGTTTTAAATAGAGATAGACAGGTTAGCCGATATATATATATATTATATTTAAAAGTATAGGCTATTGGCCACAAATCTTCCACACAGTTGATTTTTTTTTTTAATACATTTTTAGCGCCTAAAAATGTGTATAAAACTTCATTTGAACACTTCAGACTGCTCTCTTATTCACTTTGTGGTAAAACAAGAGGATGGAGGAGTTTGTAATCCATTAAAATGCTATATTTTGGGAAATATAGAGAGCAGAGCTTATCTGCCATCGGTTTCAATGGATTCTAAACTATCAGTAGAGGCATCAGCCATGAAAAACACATATCGGTTGGTCTTAATCCACTACATGTATTTAACAATGTTGAGAGCATTTGTATTTAATATTCTAGGCTTCTGCTTTTATAATACAAAGCATTCCAATTTTATTCACCTATTTGGGTTTTATTATATCACCCATAAAGTCACTCCCAAATGACATTTTACAGCTGTTGTCGTTGTGTTATCCACATTAGCATCACACTAAAACCCTGTAATATTTCATCTCAGAGTAACCAGACTTGACTTTCATTATTTCATTTGGTCTAGGTCATTCCTTTTTACCACTACAGACAATAGCTTGTGTGACAGTTAGTTTAATACAGTGTATTGATTTACCATAAAGCAGAGAATATTTGTACAAGTGAAATGGCATAAGAAATTAAAAGCTGTCTGGTCGTCTTGACAGATAACAAATCATTCAACATCAATATTATATATTATACTATTTTTATTAACTAGGTAGACTTCAACTTCGTATTAATTTACATAATGTGTATTGAGACATTCAGAGGTCTATGGACTGGTTAACATATCTTTTATGAAAATAGTGCAGTGTTGAGGCTTCATGTCAATCAAAATCAGTTAAAAGTCGCTTTTAAGAAATCTGATGTCTATCTAAACCTGCAAAACAAAATGAGCCCAAATATAGTTCTGGACCAAAATAAAAATCAGAGTCAGTTTTGCCTGTGATATTTCAGACAGATGAAAGAGCTGTACGGGAGAAAAGTCGATGTTTACTGAATATTTCATCTCTGTACGTGACCACCCAGTAGCCATGTAGCGGCTAACTTCTCTCTGAGGTAAAACATACAAACAAATTAACAAACTGATTTCCATTTCAAAAGCCATCATAGATTTGTGGGATCGAGACCTGCAGGATTTCAAACGATAATAGCAAATGGAACACGCTTTAGGTGAATAAGTAGACATGAATCTTATCTCTTCCAAAAAGATGTCATAAATTGTACATGCTCAATTCTAGTTCTTTCAGTTCCCCCCCTTTAAAAATATGTATTATAGTCCAATGATGTCAAATACATGTTTTGATGGATACTCTGACCACAGACTATTTTACATGAGGCACTATGGGCTAAGATGCATTAAAATGATCTTATTGACTTGTCTGGTCATTTAGGGTGAGTGATGCCTGGCTGCTGTCACAATCTACTGCTTTTGTCTCCTACGCACCTAATGAACTAAGAATATCCAAGTGACTCAGTATTCTAGTGTGAGGTTGAAGTTTAGAAGCATGAAGTTATGTCATCTTTGCTCACTATTAGTAGCGAACATACACAAGTGTAAAATAGACAATATGCAAATGTTTAAATGTGAAAAGTGCAGTATAGTTAATGTGAAATGAAGAAGCCAAAGAATGCTACTGTATGGAGTATCTTTTCTTAATCTTAATCTTAATCTTAATCTTAATCTTAGCTTTTATAGATTGCACAGTCTCATTGCATAGCATTCCAATAATATGATGCAAATGTCCATTACAGGAACTTCAAGACAGCAGAGAACAAAATATTCTAAGGATGTATTCAGTACAAAAAGGTTCTATGTTCATATAAGTTATTTATTTAAATGGGACAACACACATTAATAAATAGTCAGTACTGTAAATACACCATATTTAGCTCAGAGCAATATTGTTTCCATCTGTATCCTATGATGGGTAAAAATAGATGCAACAAACAATGAACAGTACATACAGCAGTACAAAAGAGACACAAGGTCAGGACGTGACAGAACAGTACAATTATCACTAAACATGACATAATACAGTACAAACACATCCAGCGAATCTATGGGACAAAATCTAAACTTTAAGACTGCGTATGTCCCTAAATGTACTTTTTCATTCAGAAAGCTTGTCACATACTGGTGATGGTATTCAAGAATGAAAATGAAAGTGAATTAAAGGTCCTATATTAAGCAAAATTGACACTTGTGAGCTTTAAGCCACGTTAGAATGATGTTATCTAATCAAAAACATATCCAAAGTTGTGTGTTATTTAATTCACACATGTCTGAGTAATCCTGCAATATTAGGCCATACATCTCCAAAGCTCCAAGTGCCCTGTTCCAAATTGTGATGTCATGTAATGGTAGTGTACCTTTAGGTCAGTAAAAATGTGGCATTTCCAGAACTGAGATTATCCAAATGATTTTATGAGATATATGAACAACACAGCCTAAATATGCAGGGTTTGTGTGTAGAACATGTGTAAAGGAAACAAAACACAACTCCACGTATGCTTTTGAAACAATATTATATCAGAAAATAGTGTAATATAAACCCTTTAAGACTCATGTCAATAATTGTAACATCTAAGCATAAGTACACTTTTGTTTTGTTTATTGACAGGAGTTCACATGAATCCAATATGTAGTGACTTTTAAGTAACTTGTTGGGTGAAGTTGTCTCCATCTCAACCAAGAAGCGATGTCAAAAGAATTTTAATTAGCCTAATCTTAAAAAATGGTTTGATCTTAGAAACCCTCATAATTAGTAGTTCTATTTCAAATCAGCGATATGCGAGTGTGAGGCAGGTTCTCCCACGGACAGACAGAGCTGGGAGTGAGTGAGTCTCCCTGCTGTAAGGTCACTTTGCTCTGTGACAGCCTGTGCTCAGACTAGAGCTGGCCTTCTTATCCTTTGGCCCCTCATATCTTTGGCTCCAGCTAAACGTCACTAATCAATGACGGGCCTGACACTGCTGCAAACACCAGCAAACAGCACATCAAGGACACCAAAGTTACATTTAGGTCATGAAGAGCAAACCTATAGAAGCTTTTAAAGTTTAAGGAGAAACGTATTATGCTTTTTGGGGCAAACTATAACATACTTAGATCATAGTACATTGCAATATTGATGTAAAATGGCAAAATAATAGAAACGGGTCCATTGCTCAAAACTGAGAAGCCTCCGCCTCTTCATAGAGCTATGGGCGGGGATAGGGGGTATGTGAATAATAATATAGGGTTACTCAAACATGCATGAATCAATCAGTATATGACTTATACTGATATCATATCTGACTGCATATATGTAAATTATACCAAACATGCTTGCGCCCCAAAAAAATCTATATAAAAGAAAAATCTAGGGGAAATACATACAGTAAATCACAAAAGTTGACAAATCTGCAGGCCTATACAAACAACTGTTGCAAATACTCTAACAATAGTGAATATTACTAACAAGAACATCCATTCATCCGTTCAGCATAATGGATTAAATAAAATGAAAATACATTTGAAAGGCCAATTCCATGGAGTATATTCTAAGTCCCTTGCACATATGTCAGCCCATGACCCCATGGGAATAAGCATGTCCTCTTGTGTTGTACTCCAGAGCACTGCAGCAGTGGGACCTCCTTGTCAGACATCTTCACAATAACAGTGGAGCCATTCACAAAGAAGCACATGCCATACCTCTCCACTGTGCTCCTCACACACACACCGGCTCAAACGTTATAATCCCATCGTGAGGATGTGTGCGCACGCCACTCACCAGCACCACTCTCCTTGTTAACATGGGCCTCTCCATTTACTTTGTCATGATAAGAACTAAATGAAAAGGCTGGAACACGATGCAATGTTAATAAAAGGAATGAATTGTTATTGTAGTGGTATTGAGTGCATTTTTTCATACAATAACTATACAATAAATAAATTGTGAAAATAAAATGTCGTGTAATTAAATCGTTGCCTGAAAACCTCTTCCCCCAAGAAGAGCCTGCTGGCTCAGGAGCTCCTGTAGTGAACTACTTCTGAACTTCATAGGCCTAGATAATAAGGTCCAAGCCCAGAGTTCAAAGAGGTGCATCTGAAGTTTCAAAGCACTGAAGTCAAGTTACAGAAGCAGGTCCAGGCCTTTGGGGATGAACTATCTGTGCACATTACACACAGCCATAACAGACAAGGCCCACCGGAGACAAGATTAACCTCTGCTAATTATTGCAAAGATGAAAAAAGTAACACCAGGACACCACTATACAAGACCCTACATATGTTACTACACCTATATACAGTATAAAGTAAGGTTTGGCTCCAGTCAAATGAAGCGTGAATTTGGACCCAGGTTGGAAACTGATTCACGTAGAATTGCTAAATAAAAACACTAAGCTCAGGTAAAGCAGGTTAATACATACATTTGATATCTCACTGCAGCAGTAAAAAAGAGAGGAAACAAATGGGACCGGAAGCACATTGGACTCTCCAGAATGTAGTAGTTGAAGTAGTTTTACATAGTATATTAACAGTAACAAGATTCCACTATTCAGTTGAAGGTCTACAAAGTCAACATTACTTTGGATAAATGAAAAAAATCAAGTCTTTGAGGAGGAGAAATATAATAAATAACATATGAACATTACTTCCTATGCAAACATAATACAGAAATTGCTTGAAGGTGTTGATAATACTTTCCTCTACTGGTAAACTCTGGCCGCTCCCATCACCTTTGTCATCTTTTGTCATTTTAAGTGTCTCCTCATGTGTCCCTCCTTAAACCACTGACAGCTGGTTTTGTGATCAAGAGGTTTAGCAGTACTTAATGTGCTAAGAGCAGCTCCACTTTAAACCATTATCCCGTTTTGTCACTGACTTCCTGATTGTTCTTTTGCCATTGCTTAGTGAGTTAAAATGTTTGGGACAAAAGCTTTGCAGATGATATCAAATTTACAGTGATAATGAAAGGTTCTGGTACATTTAAATGAAGAATTACTATGTTCAAATTGATGTCTATGAAACAGTTTGTCTTATTGACTGGAATACTTACAAGTCAGAAGCTTCGTAATTGTTGGCTCAGTGTTATATTGGTTAATTATGGTCTGGCGAGTATAAGCCTCTGTCATCTGTAGACTGGTCTCCATCAATGTTGTACCAAATATAAAAGAGTGCTGTTCAAATTCGAGCTGTCCTTACAGAAAGTTAATGATTTAGACTTAAATGTTACAATATTTCAAATTATACAGATTATAAATGTATATACTTTTATGGATATGTACTCTTTGTGGTAATCTATGAGATAAAGAAGTCAAAATTGTTTGTCCAAAAACAACTCTTGGTATATCTACACATCCCAGGACACATTATTAAGGTTAAGGTTCATTGGTTGGGTTGATACTCGAACATAGGGAAAAATCAAACCTTGTTGCAGTGAAGCGTGAATGCTAAGGAGACAGACAGCCACATGCCGCCTCTTGTAAATGTGGAGTTAGCTGTAGGTCTGTGTGCACATTCACAGCATCTGCTCTGTGTCTACTGCATTACGGGCTGATGAATAAACAAAGGCAGCAGATTTATTTGGAACGTGTGATGTACATGATCTGGCAACCCCCCAGATGCTTGTTATCATCTGTCAGCACAGAAACCAGCCATTTTTGTGTCAATACATCTACCATGCTCTGACGGGATGCTAGCTTCCTTCTTATGTTTGAATTAAATACATACACTGTGCACTCTCAGCTTCAATACTAACATCACATCCACTTATTTTTACTGGGAGATTAGAAATTAGTAGTAGTTGTATTGAAAATGTTCATTTGTTTTGCATTTTGCAGCAGTGCAATAATATAAATTATTATGCAAGCAAATAAAACTTGCCACTATGCAATAACTAAGTATTAAAGTAACTAGAATTGTTCCATGAATACAATAATTATGTCTATGGAAGAACTGAACCTATGGGCTATAATTATAGATGGAGGATGACAAAGGTGTCTATATAAATACTGCATGAATACTTCGTTATTGTTATTCTCATGGTCATCACAGAACTTTTGTGTGAGCACTTGAAATGGCACTGATCAAAGGTTTAGAGGAGTGTGAGTAGAAAGAGCAAATATGTCTATTAAGGCTATAATGAATAGATCTATGAGTCCTTTGTATGGCATTTCAGTCATAAAGATATTTTGATGATCCTCATATAGCACAAGTACCATTCACACTGTAATTATGTTCTATTCATTAAAGGGAGGAGGCTATTTTAGATTCTTTAGGTCAGTGTATGAACAAAGAGAGCAACTATGGAAAAGGTTACAAAACGGTGTCAACGCCATACTGACATACTAGAGAATCTATAGAATATTTTCTATTTCATTTACTTAAATGTCAAAGAAATGTGGATAGATGTGGATCACATGTGGATCTGCTAATGTTCAGGTGTCCTGGAACATGTAAAAAAACACAAGTGATCATTTGCCCATTTTCCAGACATGAGAAATGTATGAAAATGTGCAGCCACCCACTGTTTTGCTGCACATACACATTACATACACTGTATGATTAAATAATAGCAAGTATGTGTCTTACAATACATTGCTATCACAGAGTTTTTGAGAGAAGTAGAACAAAAACAGAAAAAGTTTTCCCCATTCATTTAATGATTTAGGTGTATGTTAATAAAAGAATAGAAACAGAATGGAATTATTTGCGGATGTGTTTTTATTGTATATAATAGATTTATATGCATTGTGTACTTAAGAATAGAATAGCCATAGAATACATCTTAATAAGTAGAACTGTAGAAAAAGGGGATAGTGCATTTGTAGAGGCTGTAGTTACATTATTTAAATGTCCTGGAAATGTTTAAAATTATTTTACACAGAGGGTGTGGAAGTGGAAACCCAACCAAGCCTACTGCACTATACTTGTCCTGGTGTGTCCTTCAGAGGGCACAGTTGTCCTGTTCTGATGTCTGCCCTATTATCAGACAAAGTTTATCACTGTTAATCAAGGCCAGAAACTCCATTAGATTGAGTTTAAGCTAACAAGCTCAAATTTAAATATACTCAATGATGTAACAATCTCACTGGACGTGTAAACCATTTTGATCAGAAATAGTAATTAGAGGCGCATTTCCACTGTTGATTCATTTAATCATTTTTTTCCATTCTCACAAACATCTAATGAGGCCTGTCATGATGGGAGACAAGAGGAAGCAGAGGACGTACAGGTGCTAGTGCTCTAATTACATCCCCAGTGTCTTGACTACATTACCCAGGTATCATCAGCATTGACAGGTGAGTGTGTGAATGGAGTAAGACTATTAATAAAAAAAAACAACCCAAGTGAATCAGGTCCAATGCTAACGATTGGGGAAAAGACTAAATGATCCATTCCAGCTTTTCAAATAAGTCCAAAGAGTATGTTTACATGCAGACTCAAGTTGAAATTTGTGATAAAACTTCACTGATGACCCATATTTAGAGCTTTGCAATAGGCACGTCAATTTAGTTATGAGATAATCATGATTTTTCAAATCAGATTACAAACATAAGAACTAAACAATAATAACTGTTACCATTTTAGAAGGAAAATAAATTAATGACATGGTTTAAAGTTCAGATACGGGTGAAACACTGGTTAAAGTTTGGGTTTAGGTTAAGGTCAGGTAAATACCTATTACGGTCAATGTCAATGTAATGTCCCCAAAAAGCACGGAAACCCTGCGACTGTCTGTTGCCTGTCTGTTCCTCACCTGCTGCAGAGGTTTCTCACAACATGAACACACCAGGTGTGTGTGCGCTTGTGTGTTTGTGTGTGTGAATGGATATCACAGAGCTGTCGAAAACTCTCCACAGTCCCTGATGATGCTGATGAGGGGAATGTCATCTTATCAATCAGTCATGCTCCACACAAAAGGGCTTAAGTGCGTTTCTCACATGCATCTGGAATGTGAAATGCAAGACGCCTCCAGTGTGTTCAGTTTGCTCTCAGAAGTGTATTGTTCACAGAATGTGGGCAAAGTGGGCACGAGGGCAGGACTGCAGGTACAGAGTTAGAGATGGTGAGCTTCTCTTTGGGGGAGAAAACACAGACAGGGTCACAAATGGTGCACCACTGAGATAAAAGGAATCTAATTTGAAAACATATATTTTTTTAAAAAGCTAAAGAGGTGAGGGCCTCATAGCACACCTTAACGTTAGCATTCAATTTGTACTTTCAAAATTTAAAACTAGAGGCCAGGTATTGTAACAAAGGTCTTAAAGTTCTAAAATTAAACTTAAGAAAACATCAAAAACATTTTTTTTTAAATTTATCAATCAAGCAATCAATCAAACTTTATTTGTATGGCACTTTTCACACATTTGAAATGTAGCACAAAGTGCTTCACGTGCAACAGAAGAAAAAAACAGTTATTAAAAACACCCTCCTACCCCATTGTTTCATCCATGTATTCAGCAGTTTAGACAGAGAAATAAGCATAAACATAAAGCTCCTAAAGGTTATAGTAAAAATAAAGTAAAATGGAGAGCTAAAGCTAGATAGTAGCTGAGTAAAATAATAGTAATAATTTAATGTAAAACAAATAAAAATAGTAATAATAACTTAATTTAAAACAAGTAAAAAGTTTCAATTAAAAGCTAAACAGCAGCAGACCTCAGATCCTCAGGTCGACTGTTCCACAGACGGGGGCCGTAAAAACTGAATGACGCCTCAGCAAGAGTTTTAGTTTGGACTCTTGGGACAGTTAAAAGATGAGACCTGAGGACCTGAGGGTCCGAGAGGGTTCACATGATAAAATCAGATAAATAAATAGGACAAAGACCATTAAGAGCTTTATAAACCAATAAAATAATTTTAAAATCTCTCCTGAAGCTCACAGGAGCCAGTGCAGAGAGTTCAGCACAGCTGTGATGTTCTCTCTTCCTGGTCTTCAGGTCGTGCTGCTGAATTCTGGAGCAGCTGCAGTGGAGCAGGAGTTTTTTTTGTTAGACCAGAGAGAAGAGCATTACACTGTCAACACGGTTTGTAATAAAAGCATGTATCAAAGTCTCTGCACTGGCTTGAGAGAGAAATGGTCGAACTCTGGCAATATTTATGAGATGATAAACTCCAGATTTAGTGATAGACCTGATGTGTGGCTCAAAGCTAAGCTCACTATCAAAAATAACTCTTAATAACTTTTGACCCTCTCACTGGGGTTAAGTGAGTAGGTTTGGAGCTTAGCTTTGAGCCTCTCTCTCTGAGCATCAGGACCAATCATTTAGCTTAAGTTATGCATGGTTCTGATTATTCATAAACATCACAGCTCATTGTGACACTGAATATGAAGAACTGTCTGCATACTGTAAAATCTATTTTTCTTTTGGCTCTGTAAGTTTTGAATATTGGTGAATACAGCTCATTGTTGTGATCAACAGCACAACATTTCATGCATTATTCATGTTTTTCAGACACACCAAAAAGAAAGTACACTTTAGTCCCTCTTCAGTGTAATCTTTGAATGGCCCAATACAATCGCATAATCAAAGTGAGAAGACTCAGCTCTCTCCAACACATGACCCAATTTAATATTGATGGAAAGTGAAGGATTTAATTTAGATATTGTTAGTGACTTCAGTCAAAGCCAATGAATCACAGCATCATGTCACATCCACTGCTCTTTGTAATGGAGAATCAATGTGCTGCCTCTCCCTGGAGAGAGCTGGCCAGGCTTTGTGTAAACACTGTGTGAGTTACTGAGAGGTGCTGCCACTCCCACTCCACGTCATCCGTTACCTACTACATCCATTTACACCTCGCTCGAGTATGGCTGGCAGACCAGCTCAATGTATTACCTATAAATTACTATATTAAATCACTTTATTGTCCTTGAATAATCGACTGTGTTTTGTCATGTTTTCTTACAACTATGCAGCACAGCAAATCATCTTAAACCTCATCCAGTATGAAATCACATGTGATTGTTTAACAAAGATGTGATGTTGTATAGACAGTGGACTGTGCCCTGTGCTTCAACCTTCACCTGGAGCTCCACAGCAGATGTTCAGATGGATTCACACTCACAGCTGGTCACTGTATACTCACACACCTGAAGGAAAAAGAACCACACTCTCTCACTGGGACACTCTCTGCCAATGAACCCTCTGCCACTGAACGCGATGTGCCCGAGCTTTATATGAGACTGAAAGCGCGCTTCTACTCTATTCATCCTTTTCAATAAGAATACAAATTACTCAATATTCATGGAGGGTTTGGGAAAAATGACTGTACACATATTTGCCTAATTTTTCAATATCTTTGCTAATGACTATAAACCACTGTAGTGGCGTTTCTATTAAGCCTGTTCTAGTAGCCGATGAGGGGATTGTTCCATAACCCTTAAGGGGCGCTGGTCGGACTTTCATTAGTGCAATGATTCAAACAGAAAATGGACTGGGGTCAGCAGAGCCCAGAGATAGTTCAGACTGAGCAGGGACTCATTTCAGGGCAGGATATGAGCCTCTATTTAACCAAGGCCTGGAATGTAACAAAAGCTTCTTGTCTGATTTCTTAAAGATATACAAAAATATAGAAAATGTGAGAATGTAGTTTAAATGATTAACTAGTGATGTTTTGTCTTTAGAATAGTCTTTATACTATAATTGTCCTAATTATAGGTGGAATTAGAATACCAAATATATTATCTACAAGTAGACTGCAAAAAGTTAAAAGTGATATAGATATACAAGTATTATAAACTGATATTTCTGATCAATTGAAAAGGATCACTTTCAAAATACTACGTACATTCTTTATATATCTTTAATCAAGAATTTTTCTTTTATTATATTCCCCAGTCCCTAGTCACAACTAACACTTTTTTCTTTGCAAAGATAAGGTTAAAAATTGTGCATTTTTGTCCCAAATTAAAATCTATTATTTAAACAAACCACTGTGGGGGGTTTTCTGGGTTAAGGCAAAACAGATTCATACTGCTCACTTTTCTGATTAAATGTTCCAATATATTATTAGGTTTTACACTTATAATAAAGATAACATTTTAACAACATTGCTCTACACTTGATATGATTTGTTCACTATTGAAGTGTTGAAGCATCCTCACTGACAAATATTGGAGGACATAGTGTAAAGGGGTAATAGAGGAGACTCACAGGCTTTGTTGGCCGTTAGCAGCACGCTGAGTGTGCCTACACCTGAGTGTGTGATGTGTGTGACAGGAGGGTATCGTCTGGTATGATCACTCCCCTCCCCTGCTGCTCTGCCTCCTGACACCTGCAGAGACAACAAAGGTCAATCCAGGTAACATCACCACAAACAAACAAGTACAAGAGACAAGTCCCGCCTCCAGCACTTTTTACTTCCAGGTTCCCATTACGAACAGGACAGGCAGCCATTTTACATCTGGGCTGTGCCTCAATTCTCTTTCCTCACTTCCCTCTCTAGATTCCTCTCCTCAATCTTCCATTTTTCAGCTGCCAATCAAATGTGTCATATTAAGTGCTGTCCCAAAGAAACAACAGGAGCAAGGAGTAAAGATAAGAAGGCTTCAGGAAGCAGACATCAGATAAAATAAACAACTTTATTGAAAATAAAAACGATCTTCCAAAACGCTGTTCCACGGTAAATAAAGCTCACTTATCACAAGTGTAGGAGTGTAGGAGTTTTTCCATTTATAATCATACAACATAAGATTGTCTGAATATCGTAATTTTCATATACCAATAATCACATGGGCACATAGCACAATTCTAAAAGCACAAATCAACATTTTACCTTATAACCATAAAAGACTCCACACATTCTCCAAACAAAGCTCAGATAAGAAGACAATAAGTGTCCTTCAGTCACAGATCGGTGAATGCAACTTCATATCCTGTGGATTCACCTCTAGTTCTGAGTCTGTTTGCCAGAAGAAAGACAGACACAAACCAAGGACATCCATAACAGCTTTTTCCCCACATAAATGCCTGTGCATATGCATTTTGATTTAATTTCAGTACTGAAGAGACATAACAGCTTCTAGGTCAAACAATGTTCTGAATGTCTCTTCCCAATTAGATAGAAAGAGGAAATATGAATGGGAAGGACTGAACAAACTTTTATATAGCAGTGCCATAGATTTTTCAGTTCTGGTACTACACTAAGCATCTATGGATATCCAATATTAACCTTTACCAGCAGTGTAGGAATTTAGGATTACGTTACTCAAGAGAAATGAGAAAATATTAATCCAATATGAGGTTTAGGCAAACTTAATGAAAGATAAAAATATAAAGTAAAAAATATATATATTTTAAAAATGTGGTAATTATTGTACCATTCTTATTAACCTTTACCAGCAGTGTAGGAATTGATTTTTTCTCTCTCTGAACTGTTAACTTATTACAAAATTGATCTCACTGTGTAACTGTTATGCATCCTGCAAGTAAGTGAATATCTTTGTATGAATTAAAGTTCAAGCAGTAAAGAGTCCAACCAGGATACTGACTGGACCGTTATCATAGAATCGATATTCGTTACCACAATCGGTATCGGTGCATCACTAGTTATCTGCCCATAATATGCTAATATGCTAATGAATAAAGAATTAAGGGAGTCAAAACATGCATAGGATTACGTTACTCAAGAGAAATGAGAAAATATTAATCCAATATGAGGTTTAGGCAAACTTAATGAAAGAATAATTATTGTACCATTCACATTACATATTACAAAATACCGGATTAGTGAAAGATATACTGTAGTATGCACCTACTCTTAAAAAGTGCAAATAAAGTTCTCACCCTTCTGCCCTCTTGGCCTTACTTCTTGGTCGTGTATTTGAAAGTGTTGTTGCTAGCGGCTATCAGTTTGATGTATGGTGTCCTGGGACTCCCTTATCAGCTTGTCATAGTTTGTTACGGCTGTGGGGCTTAATGCTGGGCGAGTGGAAATCACACCAGATGGAAGGACCTGCTCCCATCACAGTGCTGAACTCCTCACCTCATCACACTGACAAGAATATGGAAACTACCATACCATAGCTTTACACAGTCAAGCTCTATTAGGAGATCCTTTTCACATCTTTGAATATTCTTAGATATTATAGCTGTTTTCTTTTTTTTTCCCCAAAAAAAGTAAAAAGCGAATTTGTGAGCAGACATAATTATAAATTGAAAAAAAATATGAATTATGTCTCAGTTATCTGCAATAACAGCAAGACAAAATAAACCATCCCATAAATCTATATGCTGATCTCAAACTAAGCAGTTATTTCCCCTGAGCTAAAAATAAACTCGTGCTGATTTTATTATTGAAGCAATGTATAATTTTGTTCATTGTTCAGATCATTGTTCAGATCATTGTTCTCGTATTCCTGATTAGGCGAGATTGCAAGAGTCTTTCTCCGCTCTTATGCTCAGACCCATTGTTCATTAAATCATCTCAAGAAGAACACCAATCTTGGAATAGCTCTGCCTCATTGGTGACACATACTTAGATACAGCATTAAAATTTGATTCTATACAGTAAGGGTCTATGGGACTTTGGTTAAAGGGCCTGTACTGATTTTCCCACTTATTTGTGCAAAATTTGTAGAAAGCACTTCCGGTGTAAAATTAATGCTTGTTCAGTTCAGTCACAGAGACACTGAATCTCACAGTTGTTAATCAACAGGATAAGACGACTTTACAACAGCAACTACTACCGGTACTTCAACTGCTACTACAAAAAATGTTTATAATAAAGTATATCCAATGACATTTAAGTTTGTCTAAATGAATTGAGTAGTTGAGTGCATTTGTAACTATAAGTATCCTAGACTTTAGTCCCAATAGCCAACACATCACAACTATATTTACTAATGTAAAAATGCTTTATGAAAGGCCCATATAACACTATTTTCCCATCTGTGTTATAATGTTTCCTCATCACAAACATACCTGGAGCTGTGCTTTGTTTTATTCACACATAAATAAATAAAAAGCCATGTAGACATAATGATTGTGTAATTTTGCAGTTAATAATTAGGATTCTTGATTTGCATAAGATAAATGAAACATAACTTTAGACCATTGCAAACCGTCAGTTTTTCATGTTTTTTTTTCAGGTAGACTACAGCACTTTTAAATAAATGTTAAAAAAAGAAGACGATATGGTGTGAGGGACTGTAGAGTGTTACCATTTAAAATTTAATATAGCAGCAAACACAAGTGCAAACAAAGTGAATAAAGATCTATATCTTTATTGGGGTTTATTGCCAAATAAACAGGTTTTATTAGTTGCTGTTTCATCTCCTCTAATCCTTACCACTCGATTGTTGCCAGTCAAAATTCAATTATTTTGTCAGGGTTATGGGGCTGTCATGGCAGAGTATTTTAATAAAGCTCCGACGCTAGATAAAAGCTCAGACTAATTGTCAGTGAGCATGTGATAACACTGTCATTTTTATTCCTTCCATAATTAAGTCTTTGAGATTGAGCGACTCTCATACATCCTGGTGCCTTTATACTTCCAGATTATTAGGTGGTATTCTAAAGTGACATGTCTGTTTCCCATCACAGCGACAGTTAGTGGCCCTCCTGGAGCTGCAGGCAAATGTCACCTGGGACCCCTTAGAGACTTTGTTGGTTACATCAACAGATAACGTGGCACTGATTGTGGTTCTTGTGTCAGAGCACGCTGCGATGCCCCTGGTTCACTTTCAGAGCCATAAAAAGATAAAAGGCTATGCTTATTTAAAGGTTCTATATTACACAAAATTGATTCCTGTAAACTTCAAGCCATATATTAGTAGTTGTTTCCTCCCCAAAAACATACTTGGAGTTGAGTTTCATTCACATATGTTTGAGTAACCCTTTATTATTAAATAGTCTGCTTGTATCTCCAAAGCTCAAAAGGCTTCATTTCACCTTGTGATGTCATGTGGTGGTAGTTCTCAAGTTAACAGTTACCTTTTACCTTTACTTTGGTGATGGGCAATTTCAGGTCCGAAATCATCCAAATGATTCCAGTGAAGATGTATGGAGTTTTAAGACACACTTCCTGTATTACCATATGACATCACAAGGTGGAATGTGGAGTGTTTTAAATGAAGTGTACAGAATAATAAATGATTAAGGTGAATGATAATCCAGATTGTCCAATGCTACTTTATAGTGCCAGGTCTAATCTGTTTTAAAGCTTTCTTCAAATCTGACATGGGATGTATGAGGTAATAAGTACAAAACAGCTCCGGGGTAATGGTCAAGTCTAACTTATGACTTATGTGGTTGTATACATGTATAAAAAGGCATTGTCAGATTAAGTAAGTCACCAGTATATTGTTGTGACTTGCAGCGTTCATTTCCATATTTCACACTCTTTAGACTGTGAGCAGATGGTAGCCCTGCAGGGACAAGTGGATATCTTATAACAAACTTTCAAAATTCAAACTCCAACTTTATTTATAATGCAAGTCAAGCCTTTGTACTAATTAGATATGTCAACTGCACATGTAAATACATTAACTTTCTGTCTTATTACAGTAGCAGTAGATCCCACACTGGTCTAGTTTCACAAACTTATGCTTTGTGATCTGTTTTCAGTGATAGGAAGAATACTTTGAAAATGTATTTAGTTACAGAATACTGAATACCCAAATTAAAAATCGACATCTTCCTAAAATAATCGCATAAGTCATTTTTTCAGGTTTTTCAGGAAACACAAAAAACTCCCCCCAAAATTTAAATTATGGCATTTTTTTGCCTAAGGAAAACTTAGGCGATTATTTTAGGAAGGTGACAAAATGTATTCTGTAATGTATTCCAATACACGGCCCAATGAGTGTAATGTATTTTCGCACAAATTTGCTTTTAAAGTAGCAACATAGGATTAAAAACAGCTTTATATTTGTCTCACAATTTGCATTTCCTCGCACTAACTGGAGACGGAAAAATCACACATGCACACTCTATAAGTGTGACGTTTTCTATTTGTTTTAAACTGATTATGCCTGGTTTGAAGCCTAAATTGTGTGATCAAACAATGCCATGTATTCCTTTACTTTTAGAAAAGTAACTGTATTCTGAATACTACCAAATGGAATAGTAACTGTATTGGAATATAGTTAATATTCAGAAAACATATTCTCTGTATATGTAATCAGTTACTTCCCAACACGTCCTATTTGTCACACTGTGAATAACCCTTATCGGAATAATCTTCTGTAATAAAGCCTCACAATGTAAGCATAGCCTGACTTGAGCGGTCAGTACACAATATTGTGTGTCTCCACTGTGTCCTTACACCTCCAGGACAGTCCTCAAGTCTCTCCCATGCCCCTGCTCAGACGTGCCTCTGTGTTCGCCCTTGTCTCTCACACTTGGCCTTGTGCCTGCAGCCAGATCTCTAGGTAAATGGCTGTTTGGTTCTTTTGCCCAGGAGAGAGCTCACTGATGTGACGTTGTGTCATCTCTATCCCGTCCCAGTGACTCAGCCAGGCCCGGGTGCCCCAGCCTGTCATCCTCCACTGCCTGGGATGTTCAGTTTGGCAGCTCACAGCGTCCTCACCCCCTCACAGTTCTTAGCACTACTCACACCTCATCTCCCCTAGGAACTAGTTTAGACAAGTCCACTATTTTCATTTTGTTAGTTTGTTCACCCATTCACTGTTATAGAAATATACAAACATAGCATGAAGTGTCACTAGTTACGAAAAGAACAGATACATTTTAAAATATGGGTTAAGAATAAGATGCAAGTGGTGCGATGTGGCTCGGATAGTGTTAGCCTTGAGGTCCTATGAATTATTCAGATATTATTTGTATTAATATTATCATTATCATAAGCTTTAGATGCCAGCTCAGAAACCTTCTATGTGGTATGTGATTGAGTCATTACATTGTGTGGTATATAAGGTATACATGCCGTACTGAATTACTGTGACGTGAGAGTCAAGGCTGCAAGAAATAAACATTCTAAAGATCACGCCAATGTGTGCTGCCTTCAGCTTCACCACTCTCATCCACAAGTCTGATTCCACAAGAAGCATCATGCACTCAAGTTGAAGCGTTGATCTCTGATAAGATAGGACCCTGCCAACTACTTTTTTGCCACATGGACCTCTTTAGATTGTGAACATGACCCTCTTTATTCAAAAGCTTTTAAACTGAAACACTCAAGACATTTTGAAATAACAACTTTAAACAAACAATAGGTGTCTCTTTTCACATATGGTTACTTTCAGAATCCTGCATATCAAGAAGAATGCAATGAATTTTGATGTAAAAACAAAAATTAATCTATTTGAATAATTGCAATAGACAAAGAAGTCACACTGGGCTGTTTTACATTAAAGCCTCTGAAAATTGCATTATTAGGGCTGAGCAATGTGACAAATTAGATCATAAAATTTTTTTCTACTGATCGGTCAAACTTCAATTACATTTTTAAACAAATATTCAGTCCTTTTCCATTTCTACCTGTATCTGGTAGAATGATGCATTTTTGAATGGAAATGGATTCATAGAAGCAACACATAACCTGCCATAGGTGTCATGTATGTGCTCATGTTTTTCTTTGAGGTCACTGGAGAAGAGAAGGAGCTTGTTGAGCTCCAGAGCAGACGAGGGTGGTCACTGGTCAGGCCGTGACACACACCGCTGAGGCTGTGATGGATGCAGTACCCCCCTGGATGACTGGGCACGGATCATATAACGGCAGCAATGCAGCACCAGAGCCTCATCCGGCACTCACTCTATACTCACAAACTGTATGGCTTGTCCATAATGGAGGCTACACTTCACAGCTCATAGAGCTCATGATACACAGGATAATTCACAGAATGAAAAGGACAGCATTCTCATAGTGAAAGTGGAAGAAGGCCCTCTTCCAAAGTCTTCAACGGTTTGTGGAGATGCAAGCCTGTTCACATTAAGGATGCATTCTAAGTTTTTTAGTGCACTAAAAACATGAAACATATTTTTTTTTTAGTGAAACAAATTTTTAAGTGAGTTTAAGTGATATTTCTAATATTACTGTGTGGTTGTTAGATATAAAAGTTAGCTCAGCTTAAAACAATACACTTCCTATAAATAAAACTTTAAAATTATACTATACTATACAACAAGTTTGCAAAATGGTCATGCGCATAAACTTATCAAGAAAAAAGGATTTCAGATTGATTTTTCACAGTGCAGCACAGTGTGTGTTTGCACTAACAGGCTCTGTGAAGTAAATGGTCACGAACGATTCAAATCACCTCCAATCATCAGTTTGCTGCACTATTCCACATTTTGCAGGATCTTCCCTGATTGAAAATGGGTGTGAAATACGACCAAAGATGGAATGCTTTTACATGTGTCACGGTGAGAGGGAGAATGGCCCGTGCCGTTTCCAGTGTCATGGTGACATCACTGACCTTTCTTTGTGCACTGGATGGATCGGCATTCGTCAGATGAAGCTCCACTTTTCTTATTCAACCAAACAATGATTCATGACCCGAGCAGCACGCAGCCCTCCGGGACACACCCACACCCTCTGATCCAGAGCGGCCACATTAGCAATATCTAACATGACATCTGATGGTTTCACAGCATATTCTCATGCATAACAAGTTTGTAAGTTAAAAGACCTCCACAATGGAATAAGGGAACAACTATTTGTGGTTTAAGAAAACATTTGCTCAAAGATTACAAACTAACACTATCTAGAACTTTATCTACAAACTGCAACTCATCACCCATTTTCCACATTTACCAACCACAATCAGTAGAACCAATTACTAGTGTTTGTTTGGTGTAGAATTATTGAAAGGCTGAAAAAGGTGGTTACATGTCCTGAGTCTAACCCTAACCCTACATGAAAACAACGGATGGACAGGAAAAGCTGTCATAAATCAGTTAAAGTGATTTCCTGCCTGCTGCACTGCACATGTCAGCCCTTTTGACACCTAAGCTGTCAATACCCCTCAATTTATGTCCTTCAAACACTATTGTGGAGCAAGTCATGTTCAAATCATCACATAGTGGCTTCTTGCTCACTGACACCTTTTTACTGACTGACCGGTACACGCTGAGCTGCTCTGACAGACAGAGGAGAGCCATCCTATGAATGCATATGCACGGTGGTCCGACAGTCCATCTGCCATTCAGACGCTGTGCTGACAGTGAGGGGGAGCTGGCAAGAATGAGGAAAATGAGCTAGGTCTGAATTGGAGAGAAAATATTACCCAGAGAGCGAGGACACGCACCCGGCCTGAAGCCAAACTTCAACCAGTCTCCAATGAGTGGGGACGTGTGACAAGTGAAAGAGTGGCTGGGAGCTCTGTGTCAACACAGCAAGGGGGAGTGACAAAATGAGCAGATGGGAAAAGAGGTTTGAGGATTTGGGAAGAAAAACTACTTTTCTTTAGTCATCCACATGGTCCACTCCAGACACACAGAACCTGACTCAGGAGAAAAGCACCGCCACATACAAGAGTGTGCAGGATATATGTTCTAAGAGGCGTGGCTCAAACTATGCTCAGCTACATTCAGTCTCTACAGGTTGAGTGCGGTACACCTGTGGTGTATTAACTAACTAACTAACTTTTGTGTAGTCAGCTGTAAGCTGCCCTTTATCCTTTAATCTTTTTACATGTTTAATAATGAAATAATATTTAATAATACTCACTTCTCTTGGACTTGACTTTAATCATATTACTGCGGCTACAGACTCATTAATAGGCCTACATTAAGTAATTCAGCAATTACATCTCTTCTCAGTTCCTAAATGAAATAATTATTTAAATTATTGCAAATAAAACCATAAGAAACTGTACACTGAATAGCAGTTGTGTTCAAAGGGGGTTCATTTAGATTAAGGTGGAAATTGAAAAAAATGCTATTAAATAATCAGTGGAATTAATGCTAGTGAAGCCTTTACAACCCCTCCAGTAGAGGAAAGAAATAAAATCCAGTGAGAGAATGTTTCATTTTCCATTAGAAATGCTACACATTAGAAATAAACACCAGGTAGAGATAAATGCATACCTTGGGAATGGCTAATCCGTTAGCACACATTTTACATTCTCTGTGAAGAGGCGGCCTGAACCAGCACCTGATGAAACAGTCTCACTCCAGCTCATTCATCATAGTTTTCCACAACTTTCTAAATGTCCTAAGATCAAGACAAACGAACAAAAAGTAGCATAAATCCTTTTCTCATCTCAACGTTGTGTCTTGTGAGAGCTGGGGCCATGGTGGCTGTCAGTTTTGCAGCTGAAGACACAGCAAGCAAAAACGTTGACAAAGCTTAAGACTGTTTACACCACAACAATGTCTCCAAGTCCTGAATAAGTGGGCAAATATGAGAAATGTGTCTGGGAGCTTTTCATTGGCAGCAATAGACAGACAGCTTCAATAATTTGATATGAGTGTCTCTATTTACTAAAAAAACAATTAATAAATGGTCTGCATTAAGCGTCAAATATGCTAGTACCAGGCTATGAAACATGGCTTCTGCTAATGGTCCAACACTTTGACTATGACAGACTTGTCCCTGTGCATAGCCAAACTTTGTAGTAATTGATACTTTATAGTACTTTATTGTCCCCATAGGAAAATTGTCCTCTGCATTTCACCCATCCTTTCAGAAGCAGTGGCAGCAGCACCCGGGGGCCTTTCTCCATGATCGTGTTGTTAGGCTTAGTGAGCCTTAGCTGAAGAATTTTTACCTACATATGCTGCATGTATTTGGATTGATGGGGGAAACCAGAGCGCCCAAAAGAAACCCACCTAGACACAGGTAGAACATGCAAACTCCACAAAGAAACGCCCGGGAATAGTTTAATAGATTCTGAGTTCAAGTTTTACACTATTGCATTTTTTGTGTGTTTTTACATTTTTGTTTGAGGTGAACTTGTAAAGTGCAATATAATAGAAAAAATATTTACACCATATTTCAAACCGTTTTCTATGTAGACTAATTATTTAAAAGCAGTAATTTTCCTCATATTAAAATTGCATGCAAGTTTTTAAACAGTATTTTTACTCGAGTACAAATCTTCCATTCAATTAATCTACCAAACCAAATATTACAGGTGCACTGTGTAACCTTTGTGGTGGAGGGTTTGGCAGTTTCTTGTCTTCATGGTGATGATGATATTGCTTTGTCTTGAACATAGAGTATGATATTAAACTTAAATCTCACATACAGTGCAATTACAGGTGTTTTTATTGCTCACAAGCTCAATTAAAAAAACATGCATTCATACTGTAAGGGTAAAACCTCCACATATCTGACCTGTGACTTGTCATGGAAATAAATATGCTTAAAGGTGCATTGTGTAACTTTTCTGGCTGAGGCTCTCCCACGTTTCTCCACAGTGATGTTATTGGTTTGTCTGAAATGTTTCACAGTATGGCATTAAACTATCAGACCAAACCAGGCCACATAACTGGTCAGATCTGTGGAGTGTGCGGTTAGAATGTCTCTTATTCTTGGTATTTTTGAACAATAATTATGAAAGAAATCTGTTTAATGTCATATTACGGAACATTTGAAGCAGAGCAATGACATATCCAGAAACAAGATGGTGATGGAACCCCAACCAAAAAAGTTATAGTGCGCCTTTAATATCATACTGTGGAACATTAAAGGAAAAGCAATAACGTATCCACGGAGACAAGCTGGTGGTTACACGGTGTACCTTTAATTATCATAACTGACCAGATGTGTCCATTTAAAGTAAAAGGACATTCATTTTCCATTAGAGGTTATACAAGCAATCATTTGGAGCATCTCAAGCAACTGACCATAAAAACAGCAATAATTAATAGAAGCTTTAGTTCAAAACAGACAGTCCATTTCCTAATACATATAGGAACGGTTTACTATGAACGCCTAATGTGTTTGGTGGAGGAGTCTTACCGGAGAGTAGGTGGTGAGGTCTGTTCTTGGTGCTTCATCACGTCCTGGACAGATTGCTCTCCTCCTCTGGCGCCTGCGGAGAGGCCCTGATGACCGCAGTGACATCATCCTGCGGGGGGCCATGGGCTTTTAAGGGCCATTGTGTGTGGACTCACTTGTGATGAGCTAAAAGGCTTGGGAAAGAAAAATGAGAAATTCAAGAAGACTCCAGAAGGATGCTTTATCTAAGGGATGTTTTTTGCTAAATCAGACTGTACAGAATATGTGTAGTGATATACAAATATTCACTAAAATGTAAAAAAGTAGACTAGAGGACTAAAAGGTCAGTGATCAAAACATTTAAGAACTGTCTTTTGTCTGATAGCTTTCAAGCTGTTAAAATAGTCAAGGATGAGCCATAGCATATTTTTTATTAGGTTTCTATGGGAACTCTGAAAACAATGAGAAGTCCTTGGTGACCCGATCCGCCATTCCCCTCTACAGTGTGAACTTTTAACTTCCAAACAAAGAACCAACAAAAAGGTTTTGTGTTAAAAAATGGAAGCCTTCAGTGAGAAATATGACGATACTATGAAAACCACAAAGCATTGGGTGGAGTGAGATTGGATATTCACACTGTTGAATATGAAAAATAGATGCGGATTTATTTGGTTGCATTTTTAATCATTAAGACTGAAAAGTGTGCAAAAAAACGATGCGAAATAGGTGCACATACTGAGTGGACATGCTAAGGCTACATTTTGAAATCTAATTGAGAGGCAGCTTGTCTTAAGATACCGTACTTTTATTTAATACTAGTTATAACATATTGTTCTGAAATTCTGACAGATGTTCTGATTTATTTAATGTAAATTGACGGGTAATATCCAGCACTTTGGTCATAGTTCAACATGAGATTTGAAATACAGCCTAACTTAGATCGTTTGATCTGTAAGGCTGGTCACGTGATCGTCTGTGAACTGAAAACATTTGTCACAGTGAGGGACGGAAAGACACTGGACAAACTGCTCTCCGTCATGGACACTCCTGCTCACCCACTGCACCAGACAATAGAGTCACAGAGGAGCTTATTCTCCAACAGGCTCTAAAACTGTGAGAGATCCAGGACTACATTCATACAACTGTACAACTCACTCTTATGTAACAGATAACCCCATGTCCTGTCAATAATCATATCATTGTTGCAGTATATTGTATATTTTATTACTTATTTTCTATTTCCTATTTTATTTTCACTTGCACATATGCATTTATATAATTAAGTTTTTATTTCACACCTGTCTATTGCCATCTTTTTTGTTACTTGTTTAGAATATATTACCATTTATATTTTTTTACATTGTATTGTGATGTGTGAGCTAATGTGTCCAAATAGTTTTTAATAAGAGATCTCTGGAACCAAATAATGTTAATCAAAACCAAACTAAGTAAAAATATTTCTAATGTAGACCCATTATCCCCTATTTACCAACAAGAGACCACAGACTTGCATAAATGGCTATACAAACTGCTTACCTGGATCACTTAAAAAACACAAGACAGGAAAAAAAGCAACTGGTCTATGACCATAGATCTTCATTCTTAAAACAATTTATTTTTTATAAGAAATCATTTAAAATTCTGTCCCATGCCAGTAGTAAAAATAGTAATACTTTGATCATCTTTAAAACACACATTGTGCCAAAGATTACTCCAGAGGAATAAAGAGGAATGTTGTTTATCGGACTAACTGCAAGTGAGAAAGTTGAGTTCAAAACACACATGCACAATATATGCACTTTCATCTCCTCAACTGCATCAGCTTGTACCTTAACAATGTATGTCGAACCCAAACAGAAATCAAAGCACCCATTGGGATAAGCAGTGCATATCAAAAGGAATTCATGTAGTTGGGATTTTTTCTTATTAAAACAGGTTGCAAAAGATGCAATGGAAGCCATTATGTGGGGAACTTTGCATCACCATCTGCAGGTGTCATGGTGAAATAGCTCACATGTTGGAATTTAAGAACCTCATTTCCCCAGCTGGTCCATCCCTGGTTAAGATTTCGGGCAAAAAGTTCCAAGCACTTTGCACTGGGTCTGATGTAGGGCTTCAGTACCTCTGGAGAAAAAATGTACAAAATAACATGACAAAATGCTTTTGATGGGCATACATTAGACAACTACTTTCACACCAGCTTTGTTTTGCTTCATTCATTGTCAGGTTTTACTTAAAGTCAGCTAGCCATGAAATTGTCAAAATGCTTTCGATTTTTTCTAGTTTGGCAAAAGCACGGGCTGTACCTGGTGCAAACAACAGCATTAATGGAACACCTGGGTCCTAACCAGTATCACCCAAGCCATTATGCTTTACCATTTTTATTTACCAATTGTTATATAGTTGCGATGAGGATAGTGGCAATACATTTCAATATTCATACCATATTGGATTATCAGTTCATATAATTTGAAGAACTAAAACATGCCAATTATTACAAGTGAAGCAAAACAAAGTAATTTCAGTTGATATAAAAAGCTGTCAACAACCGCAAAGCTCCTATTCATTACACAGGTAATATGTGAATGAAAGTAAAGGTTTTTGTGTTTGGTCATTGTGTCTATAATGAATAACTGTAAAACAGCATATTGTGACAGCCCTTGTTCTGTGATTCATACAATTAAAATTAATCATTTTACATGGCAATTTTACTTTACATAGTACTTTTTAAATTCCATGTTATTTCACAGAGAAATTAGATAAAAGAGATGGCATAGTTGGATCTCACTTCTACAGCTTTTATGTCAAATTCCGATGACTTCTGTCTCAATGCCAGTGTAAAGATTGAAGAGCATGAAGAGAAATGCGTGTGCAATAGTGTAGTTCTTCCCCATAGTACACATACAGCTCATCTGTAGACAGACTGATGACCTTGTAGAGTTCCTGTTCCGCTCCCCTGCCCCTCGGCTGCCCCAACCCATCTCATTCCCACCACAGGGAAGTCACTGAGCACATCCACTATTTAACCAACACATTGTGGCCCTGTGCCTCTCCCTCACAGATTAAACAAACCATAAATAAAATGATTCAACTTGGCCAGCTGGAAAGTGTCGTCTCCATGGAGATTGCTTTTCCTGGAATGTGCCATGGTGTGACATTAAACTTATACTGTAAATCTATCATTTCTTCATTACAGGTGCTAATATTACTCAAAAATACAATAAGACTTTGTGTGAATAGGCGCGACTCTACAAAGATCTGAATTGTAATGGAATACGATGACATTCACAACAGTCACATTTGCCAGGCCATTTTCAAGTGAGAATAATACTCCTTGCTTTAATTGTTCAAATTTACAAGTGATTAATGAATAAAAGTTGGCTTTTATTCAGTTTTCTTCCCTGTGGTGTAAGAGTTGGGTCACTGGTCACCTACCACACCCCTCCTCCCCTTGTAATATTTCTAGCTCCAGCGCAATTATCACATTGCACGAGTACAGTGGCAGATGTGAGCAACACCCATCTACTGAGCTTTCCTGCCTGCTAATAATAAAAGGTCAAAAAGACACTGCTCACATGTTTCTTTATTAATGCAGGTGGAGAAACAAAGGCATACACACAAATTGTATGCTAATCTGCTTAATCTCTATGGCACCGAAGCCCCACATCTGGCATCATTATGGATCTAATCAATGCATTTTGAACAATATCCGTCCAAAAGGTGGGCACTTCCTGTGCTGCTAAAAGGGCATGGGTACTGGCTGCGTTTGGCTCTCTGAACTACACAATAAACTGCATTCTCCAGAGAGCGAAATGACGTCAAAGTCTCGCCTTCATCAAAGTACCTGCATATTCATGGTATATGTCTGTTTATAGTGCCCAATGCTTCACACACTGGTCCAATTATTACATGTCAAATAATTCATGGGTCAAATTTTCTATTTCTTTTTTTTTTTTTTTAAATCATAAATGGATAAGACTGAAAACAGCACATCAAAGTGCAAATGTATGTACAGTTTTATTAAACAAAGTTCATTCAGTCTAACAACTCTAAACTTGATTACTTAATACTTTACTTTATATGTGTAACTACTGGAAGAATGAAAAGTAAGCGCACTGGTATTGCAGAGCACAAACATGGTACAGCTCTGCCCTCTTGTGGTTTTTAAAATCAAATCTTATTTGTTCTCTCGAGTTGGTATAAGTACATACCTAGTCTGCTTTAGTCAAGTCCAGTCAAGTACAGTCAGAGAAGATACCTGAGAGTTGGGGCTTTTGGGAGTGGAAAGTTGATGGCACACTGACTATTAAACGATGATCCTCTATCGATATTGACTCACTGGAAGTACTACAAACACAAAAGAAAAACATGTATATCCCATTCACCAAAGCAATACTCAAGGTAAATACTTTTTTACTCTTTTTTACCCTTCTGATCTTTTTACAGTAGAGGAGAATCGTCCAAGAATTAAGACTTCATATGTTTTTTTGTGTTCTGAATCTAGTGGAAAAACAAACTGTCCTGATGTGGTGACCTGGCAAGCACAAGTACAACCAGTAAAACAATGTATAACATGTAACTCTATGAAACGTCTACTGCACACACCTTCACCCACAACCATTCAGCCATGACCTCTACCCCCCAGTGGGGGTAGAGCTCATCACGGACAAACCGCAGGTGGCTTGGTCGGTTTGTTACCCACGTGACTACTAGGCAGTCTGGGGATGCCAATAGAGGAACAGGCAACTTTTTCAACTGAGTTGATGGCAAAGCACTGTACCTGGGAGAGGAAAATTTGCATGAAATCAGTCAAATGTTTATTGTTTGCCTGTTTCTTATTAAACTTACCTGCGACTTCTTTTAACAGATTTGTTTTCCCATGGTGGATCAATGACTATCAAGTCAAACTTTGCTCCATCTATATAGAAACAAAAACAAAAAATGTATGTAAAAAGACTTACCATTAAGTTATTATTGTCATTAAAGCAGATTTATGCATTCTTTGGCAAATGGCAACCTGATCAATTGGTTTTAAACAGAACTTTGATTTTTGCTTTTTTTTATTTGTATTTTTTTATTTATGCTCACAGTTAACAAGTGGTTGAACTCTGGTGAAGTCCGAAAGCAGGAAAGCAGAGTGTGCTGGTATCACATATTCTTCTCCCAACAGAGTCACTACGGCAGCAGAGTCTGACCTGTTCTCTGTCACCCTAGAGAACAAATCCAGATGAAACGTAGAGCTTCCTTCAAGTGCCTGAGCGACAGTGTCCTGCTTCTCTAGGTCCACAAGAGGAAGCTGTTTAGCCATTTCACACAGGTCACTTAGGCCACATTCAGGGAAAGTAACAGGATCTTGTGTGAATTCTTCAGTGGTGTTCAGATAACCACATTTTCTGGCCGAATCCACCAAACCCAAAGTGCCCTCCAATATAACCAACCTAACCTTCAAAAACATACAGCAAAAACAATAGATGAGAATACATTGTGTTTTTGCCAGGGAATCCATTTCTCACCTTATCATGAAACGCTTTGATATCGATTTCCCCTTGGTTGAGTTCTATGCGTTTCCGCTTCCTCTTCTGAAAAAAGATGAAAATTTATTAAAATCCATTATTATCATACAAACTTCACAAACTAGGAACTTGCTTAGGTGTTATGGTAAATGTAAAAAAAATCAAATAAACAATGATAAAATAAAAATAAGAACAGTTGAAAAAGATTAAATGACAGTTGTTTAAAAAGACAGTAACAATTATTATAAAGGCTGAATCCCATCACAGGAAAGTGGTAGGGCTATATACCCCTCCAGTGGAAGATTTTACAGAGGTATACTCCACATTTCCCAGAATGCCTCACAATGCCTTGTGAAGCGACGCGTCTGCTTACATAAAAGCTGGTGGAGACTACTAATGACGTATGTGACCGTTCAAGAGGCGTCCCAATTGTTGCTCAGTT
>KN521332.1:11731-26149 GCA_000787155.1 Scartelaos histophorus | reverse complement strand
TGTTAAGATATTGTAGAAGCTAGCTAGCTTGAAACGCTAATTTAATGTGTGAGAGACAAATCATCTTAGCTGTTGTAGTTCCAACCAAGTCAGCTCTTTCTGTGTTAAACGTGTTAAACCAAAGCTCAGATTAACTCAAACTTGAATAATAGAGCTTCAGACAGAGTAGTGCTTTTAGTTAGCCTTAGGTATTGTTGATGACATAAGATGCAAAATATCAAGGAACGAAAATACAGCTTTTTGAGTGCCTGTATCTGTTGTTTGTGCAGGTAAATACCGCCCTGGAGTGGACCGCCCCGACCCAAAAACGTGGAAGGCAAATTTCCGCTGTGCCATGAACAGTTTACCCGACATCGAGGAGGTGAAGGACAAGAGCATCAAGAAGGGAACCAACGCTTTTAGAGTTTACAAAATGCTTTCGTCATCAGAACGAAGCATGAGAAGAGGTGAGGGTCCAACCTTCTAAACAGAGAATATTTAAATTAAAAGTCCATATTCTGAGGTATGTTCTAATGTTGTTTCCACATTACAAACAGACTTGGAGTTATGTTTTGTTTCATTCACATTTTTAACACACCAATCAAAAACACTACACTTGAAGCTTTATAAGTTTGTTTGGTTTTTTTTGCTTCGTTATCTCTACCATTTCTTAAGTAACAAAATTGAGTACTTCTTCCACTGCTGGTGAAGTGTGATCACGTAGAAGTGTGCATGAATTGAGATGAAATATAATGAAAACATTCATTACATTACATTTTAATTTGATCATTTTAATCCCAGGGTTGTGTTTGTGTGTTTCAGGAAAGAAGAGAATCGATAAAGAGACGAAAGTAAAAGGAAGCAGGGTAAGTCTTTTTTGCCATGTTTAGTGTTTGTGGATGTTATTACTTTGCCTGGGATGTTCCATGGTGTGACTTTAAACATATTTATTCATTACTCAAAATTACAATAATTCCTTCTGTGAATAGGGGCGCCTGAACTGTAATGTGCTGTAACCTGACTCCCTCATGATAAATGGGTTTAATCAATACTGTGGAACATTCTAAACCAAGCAATAACATTTCCATGGAGACAAGCAGGTGGTGGACCCTCCACTAGAAATGGCACACTATGTAACTTTTCTGGTAGAGGGTTCAGTACCTACTTTTGTTCCTCTGTCTAGAGTATGAAAATAAAAACTAAGAAAAAAAAAGTGGTTGTATTTCAGTTAGAGGGTAAAACCTGGAAAAACCTGAGTGATGATTTAAAAAAAAGTCTTAACACTGTAGAAGCCTTTAAAAAGCGTATAAAGTGTTACATTTTTTTAAGGCTATAGAGCTCTGAAAAGAATTATGCATTATTATTTATATTTTGTCTCTTATCTATACAGTAAGTCATGAGTGAAATTTTAAATGTAAAATTCTGTTCATACGCTGATTTTCTTTCTTGGAATACACGTTTTAATATGGTTTGGCATTAGAAGTATTTCTATTTCAGCCTAAACCCTTTCGGTCCTGATCCATGGTGTTGTAGTCTGTTTTTTGTTTTGATTTGTAGTGATGCAAAAGGACCAAATAGACTACTATCGTATTTTCGGACTATAAGGCGCATTTAAAATCCTTTAATTTTCTCAAAACTTGACAGCGCATCTTATAATCTGGTGTGCATTATGTATTCATTCTGGTTGTGCTTACTGACCTTGAACCGATTTTAGGTGATATGGCGCTCAAAAAACTGTCAGAATGTTTTAGTGCGACTTTTGTAAGCCACAAAGCTGCACCGCTTGATGGATTGTCAGAGCATTACGACGACAGTAGTCAGGAGCCTCAAGCCATTAAACAAAAATATTATGATATTATGTGTAAAACAGTAAATATTACTGCACCAGGACTAAACAGAACTGAACCCGGACTGAGTGTCGGGAGGTTGCACCCGCTTAGATTGTCGGGTGACCTGCCCCATGGGCTCAGGGTTCTCTCGCTCTCAACTCCAAGATTAGTCCTGGTGTAGTCCTGGTTCAGTCTGTATGCGGCGCAAAAGTCCGGCATTTTGATTGATGTTTCTTCTGGGACGTGCACTTCCACCACACCACTGCTGAATATGCTTTATAATCCGGTGCACCTTATAGTCCCAAAAATACAGTATTACTACTACAAAAGTACCATAAGTTCCCCCACAAACAACAAAATACTCTGCGTAAAATCTGTTAAGATCTGTATAAACATGTTCTGAAATGTGATTCTTGTTGTAGTCAGTTCATATTTCAGTCCTTTTTCAGAATTCAGAAACGGATTACCAAAACATAGCACAAATGTAATCGCAAGCCTTCCATCACTTCAATATTTTTGTTTATCCCTAATCTCCATGGTTACGAGCAGGAATAGTTAGATGGTGCACCCTTATATCACTCATAAGAAGAGCACTGCTAAATAAAACACTGAATAGCAAATTTCATCTGATTAAAAGATTGTAAATGCAGTTTTGTTTGATTTTCAGGTGTCGAGTTCAGAGAAGTATCGTCCTGAAGATGGTCCCATAGACTACACCAAACCAGACCTGTCCAGAGTCAAGCAGGAGTCTCCAGATGTAACTGACAGTGCTGCAGGTCGGGCATTTTAAGGACCCATATTACATCTACATATAGGTTTTCTGATCTATGTTGTTATGTGGTTTCCTCAACACAAACAGACCTGGAGTTTTGTTTTGTTTCATTCGCACATGTTTAACACACAAACTCTGGGCATTTAGGCTCTCAACCTGAAAACACCTTGTGATGTCATGTGCTGCACTGTTTTTAAACCCCACACACCCTCACTGGAATCATCTGGATGATTTCAGCTCTGGAATTGAGAATCTAGGTAAAAAGAGCAGTTATGAAACTACCATTTCATGACATCACAAGATGGAGCAGAGCATTTTGAGCTTAGGGGAGGCAGACGGACTAAGAATAAAAGATTACTCCAACATGTGTGAATGAAATAAAACACCAGATATATTTCTGTGGAGTAACAACATTCTAACATCCTCACAAGAGTAAATTTTGTGTAATATAGGACCTTAGAACGGAGATTTAGAGTAGTGTCTACGGTTTCAAGACTCATTTTGTACATTGTGTCATTGCAAGAAACTGAATATCACAAATGGTGAGGTTCTCCTTTTGACCAGGAGTCTCCTTGGACGGGGTACAGTTAGATGCTTATTTAAAAAAAAAAAAAACATGATCCATTTATTAGTGCACAAGTTAAACATCAAGATGATACACTTAAAATGGGAATTCATCATATTTTAGTTAATAAGTGCAGTACATATAATTCAAAAATATTGTAACTATTCTGAAAGGGGTGGAGAGCCACTGGTAGCTCCTGTGCTCCATTATTAAAGAGGGAGCACTGTCCAAAATGTACTTTTTGGAGCTTTCAACCATATAATCAAATAGAAGAAAATATATTTTATGTCTTTCACGCAAGTTTCTTTTATAAAGAATTTTTAAATTAATTTTGCAATTTAAAATGTGCACAGTGATCTATGGATGATTCTAACTATAAAGCAGGTGTATAATATTTGTTCTTTCTAAAAATGAGGAAAACGTCACTCTAGACTCAGTCAGTTGTCTTTAAAACACATCCAAATGTGGTTATCAGAACTGTTGAGTATCAAGCATTTTCCTCAGGATCAAAATTGAGTTCGGGTTAGCTGTATTTTTTTGATGATTTGAATGTGTTTTTGTGTGTTCAGACGTGCCGAGCTCAGAGGTGGGTCACATGGTTATGTCGGAGCAGTTGCCTTTCGTTTGTCAAACGGTGGAAGTGACGACCGAAGACTCAGAGGAGCAGACAGTGACCTCGTCTCACTCATACCCCCTCCAGATCTCCCCTGTCTCCTCATACGGTCAGTACTACTACTGCTGCTACTGCTAATACTACTACTACTAGTCCTACTAATACCACTAGTACTACCACTACTACTATGCTGTAATTATTTTTAGGGATGCATTCTACTGTTTTCAATCTATAAAAGACAAGGGTTTGTTAAAGGTGTATTACGTAACTTTATGGAGACACCACATCACCTGCAGAGTTACATGGAAAGTTAAAATCATACTTTCTCCATTGAGATAGACACATTTTATGTCACGAAAACAAGCAAAACTAGGCACGTGTTATTCTTCCTTTAGTGAAATAAATGCAACCAAAGGGAAAAAAATCTATATATTTTAGTCTATGTTTTCCCCTAAAAAGTTACATGCTATTTCTTACTGTTATTTTCTAATTTCAAACTTTTAATAGCATTAAAATAATTGTTCCAAAGTGTTTCAAATAGTCCAGAAATAGGAATGCCATAATTGTGTCTTTTTTTTTTATTGCACGTATCAACTTTGAAGCTAGCTACTATTGTCTTGAGCCCCATTTGAACTCCTCCACTCTGTTTATTATTTGACTGTATCGTTCTTCAATCAATCAATCAAACTTTATTGATAAAGCGCTTTTCATACAAAATTGTAACACAAAGTGCTTTACAGCGGATTAAAAGCAATACACATTTCCATTCGCCCATCCCCACAATTGCCCGTCCCCACATAATCAAACCATCCAGACAGTTTCTCACACACACACACGCACGCACGCACACACACACACACACACACACACACACACACACACACACACACACACACACACACACACACACACAACATTACACATAGTAAAATGGATACAGTAAAATGAGAGTAAAATCTTAAACCTGTTAATCTGAGTCTAACTCACTGTTCAGGCAGAACCGGTTCTACAGCTCCACTCCTTACTTATCTCTCTATTGTGTCATAATACTGCACTTTACCTTTGCTTTTACTGCCAAGACACTAACACAAAGACTATAATAAGGAAGAGATCCAAAGAATTACTACTACTACTACTACTTCTACGACAACAACTACTTCTACGACAACAGCTACTTCTAAAACAAAAGCTACTTCTACAACAAAAGCACGGCTACTACTACTGCTTCTTTAATGCTGTACTTTACCTTCACTTTTACTACAAAGATAATAACACAAAGACTATAACAAGATAGAGATCCAAGGAATTACTATTATTACTACTACTACAACAACTACTACTACTACTACTACTACTACTACTACTACTGCTACTGCTGCTTCTACAACAGCAACTGCTGCTACTGCTACTTCTACAACAACAACAACAACAACAACTACTACTACTACTACTACTACTACTACTACTACTACTGCTACCACTACTGCTACCACTACTGCTACTGCTGCTACTACTACTACTACTACTACTGTACTTAAGATCTTATTTGACTGTCAAGATACTAACGCAAAGTCTATGAAAAGGAAGAGATCCAAGGAATTACTACTACTACTACTACCACTACCACTACTGCTACTACTACTGCTACTACTACTACTACTACTACTACTACTACTACTACTGCTTTTCTGGACACTCAAAGATGCTTTACAGGGCAGTATTCATTCACTCTACACTTAGTGGTAAGCTACTATTGACTACTAGTACTATTACTATTACTACTACTACTACTGCTACTACTACTTCTGCTGCTTCTATTGCTACAACTGATCCCGGGATTCTGACACAAAACCTGTAACAAGTAAGCGCTCCATACTACTAATTAGTGCTACTATTGAAGTAGTAGTTAAAGGGCTAAACGTACACACACTAACACTACTACTGGTGCCGCTAGTACTACTACTACTACTGTTACTGCTGCTGTTGCTGCTACTACAACTACTACTACGTCTACTACCTTAACTTTTGCTTCCGTGTAATGCCCATAACAAGGAAGCACTCCAAGAAATATATGAACCAGTAGTAAAACTGTTCAATCGCTTCCATGACTAAATACAATGCATTTTAAAAAACAACCAAACAACCAAACCCCAAAACTTCAACTTCAACTTTACTTAAAATGCACAAAAAGTTGAACATGCTATAACCGACTTCTACTACTACTAGTACTGCTTCTACTTAATCTGATTGTTCTGGCTTGTCTCTCATGTTGTTGTTCTACCACATTCCTTACAGTTACAGCACCAATGGAGAAATCTTTTTGGAAATCAATTACACAATGCATACAGTGCACTAGAAATCACATTTTAAGCAGTAATTTTGCCGCAAAGGTAAAGCTAATGGCTACTAGCATGCTAAAACGCACATCCTGATTATCGTGCAGTTAACACAATAATGGTCTACAAATGCTTTACAAAACTTGGTCAAACCGAGACTATAGGCTGTATATGTAAATGGACATAGCTAACTTGCTGTCTGCAGAGTTCTGAACAGGTGCATTTCCAGCTCCATCGACCCTGGCTCCAGTTCACTTTGTATTGAGCAAGCGTCACCCTTCTCGCTGTAACTGCTGCTGTCAGACTCCTCATTTTGGTCTTCAAATGTTTGCATTAACTCGCCATTTCGCCATTTTGTCGCTAAATCAATTCTTATTCCTAGTTTAGAACTTCAGATTCGCCCTAGAACTGCTAGCCTCGTAAGCTTCATTTGACTGGAGCTAAACGCTTACGGGGGACATCACACTCACTGGCCCGAAACAAGACCTGTGATATAGACCTGGTTTGGTTCTGGCCAAGTCCTGGGTCCTGTTTAGTCCCAGTTGTGGCTGTGTAACTTTTCTGGAGGAGGGTCTGTCAAACTTTTTTATCAGCAGAAATGTTTTTGCTTTGTCTGGAATGTTTCACAGCATGCTCTTAAACCTTGGAGATCAAATCATGCCGTGTTACAGGTCAGATCTGTGGAGAGGCGACCCCGATAACAGTCAGACTGCCTGGTTTTTACGTATATTTTAGTTGGAGTTGAATGAATGTATGGTAAAACTGTTTAACTGTATAATGTCATACTGTGGGACATTCCAGGCAGAGCAGTGATAGACCCTCCGCCAGAAAGTTACACAATGCACCTGCAGCTTGTAAGCCTTTGCTATTCGATGTTTTGTCATTTTGAACAGCTCTAACCTCTCAATATCTTCATTGCAGGCAGTGACACAGAAAGTGACACAGAAGAGACGAATAAAGTAAGTAACATTTGTCCAGAGTCTTTTATTTTGTTATTGTGGACATGTTTGAACCTGTTTTTGAAATGTTTAAGCAAAACAAGGGAGTGTTTTCTTGGATTTTGTCATGTTTTTATTGCTTCCTGTAGCACAGTGAGGCTCTGAGAAAAGGGGAGGGGCATACCAGGAACTTGAGTCAAACACTAACTACATCTTCTCAACATCATTTAGAAAAAAAAAAAAACATTGTTCAAATCGAAAGGAAACGACTTAGAGGGGGAAGTGGGACAGTTATGAGTAAAGCTAGTGTTGCTGAGAGTCTGATTGCCACTTAAAAGTGCACTGTGTAACTTTGCTGCTAGAGGGTCTGCCAAAAGCTTTTCTCTGTGGAGATGTTATTGCTTTGTCTGAAATGTTTTCTGTTTTTGAGAAGAACTCCAGGTATGTTTTTTACAAAGGTGGAAAAAGTACTGAAAAAATTGCAATTAAGTAAAGTATCTTTACTTTGCATAATTCCTCATCAAATACAAGTATAAAAATCTACTTGAGTAAAAGTAAAAAAAATACTCCATTTAAAATGTAATTTTAGTAAAAGTTACTTGGGTATTTTCATTTATTTGCTGTAAAAAGGGATGAGTTATAAATCTAATTCAGCAAAGTTGTTTTAATCAACTTTTAGGTGATAGAGGCAAACTTTGTAGTTTTGCTTAAATTCACAGATGTTAAGTTACCCAACACTTATTCAAAACACAAGTATAATCTAAGATTTTAATCAATAATCTTCTGAAGTGTAGAATTTAGTGTTTGGAAATGTTCAGTTTGATCTGTGCAATGGATTGTGGGATGCCTCATAGCTTCTTATTGCTGGTTTGGAATCTCCCGAGCTTCCTATGCTAAAGGAGCTCACGGTTGTTTGTATTTTTCCTGGTTTATTATAATTTTTGCACTTGCACATTTGTAAGATTATGTCAAGAAAGTGGGATACTGTGTTTGATCATATATACTGAGATATGAGTATCAGCACACATGTAAACAGCAGATCCTGAATGCTGCCAGTACTGGGATATGGCTCATAACCGGGATACTCATGTGCATGTAAACACACTCACTGACTGCACATTCTATAGTGAAAATGTCCTTTCAATTCTGGCAGATTGGGTCTTTTTTTATTATAAAAGTAAAATATTTGGGTCAAAATGTACTCAAGTAAAAGTAAAATGACCAATTTCAAAAACTACTTAAAAATGACAAATTACTCTACTCAGTTACAGTAACGTGAGTAAATGTAATTTCTTACTTTCCCCTGTTTTTTAATGAGAAAACGTCATTATAACATAGATCAGAAAATAGTGGAACATAGGCCCTTATCCATGGGCTTAGAGGAAAACCACATAGTGCATGGATGTAGTGAAACTGTGAAAAATGAAAAAAAAAAAAGGAAATGCACACTTAAACCATGACTTGGATTTCAAATATTTATCTAGTCTGAGGCGGTCTGTTTTGTTTACGTCTAAATGGTGTCATCATGAACTGGGTTAAATATCAGTGTGTCAGAGGCCCCGCAGCTCCCACTCTTTACAACGCTCACATGAGATTCAGGTTTGGACACAGTGTCGGTGTATTGATTATTTTATTTGGCATTAGTTACGTCTTTCCCAACTAAAAATGAAGCACTTCTGATTGTAGTAAGATAGAAGACTTGGGTTTTGACTTGGATATTGTGCTACCAAAATGTGTAGATCACCATTGGTTGACACAATTTTTATATCTATTTGTTATGAAGCTGTAAGCGTTGCACAAAAGTCAGGATGCACCCACCTTTTTCAGTTCCAATATCGATTTGGACACCACCTGCCAACGCCAGTTCAGACACAGACACATATGACACGTTCTGGGCAAACTAAAAATAAGTGTTATTTCGTCAGTTTACATCCAAATATTAGATGCCAGTATCACATCAGTGTTTGAAATGATTATTCATTAAGAAAATTACCAGTTCGAATAGCAAAATAGTCCTTGTTGATAAATAATAACCAAACATGTAAATATTTAGTGTTCTCACTGTTGGCACAGATAACAGCTGCATTCGTACATCGTTTTTATGGAGGTTTGCAAAGTCTCTTATTGAGTCCAAATAGTTTCAGCTGTTCACAGAGACTTGATTTGGATGAGACTTTGCGCTCATTTTTGGAAAACATTCAACTTAAGACTGTATCGACAGCAACAATAGTTGTATTTTAGCATTAAAGATCTGGTTTTGATATAAAGATCTTGCATAGACTGCGGATTCACCATTATAGAAACAGAAAAATATATTTTGGTAACAGAAATACTGTTAAATTACGGCAAACTGGGATTAACTTCAGAATATCACAACATTAAAAATCAAGAGATATTTGAAAAATACAAACCTCTCAGATCCATGTGAATGTTTCAGAGCCCAGTTTAAAAACACTTACAATTGTGTTTTACATTATTTGTTTATTTGACAAGTTTATGATCCACACTGAGCATTTTTACAAAGGCAAAATCCACATTTTGAGGTTTTACTGGACAAATCCTCACAGAAATTTTTCACTTCATCTACACATATATTACACATCCATCCATCCATCCTTCTTCTGCTTATCCGGGGCCGGGTCGCGGGGACAGCAGTCTAAGCAGGCACTCCCAGACTTCCTTCACCCCGAGGCGTTCCCAGGCCAGCCAGGAGACGTAGTCCCTCCAGCGTGTCCTGGGTCTTCCCTGGGGCCTCCTCCCGGTGGGAATATTTATTACTTATATTACACATTTCATCATAAATTATACGTTTTGTGAAGCCTAAATGCTATTTTAGGGTTAGACAACAATTTTTTCCCCATCCTTCTTGTCAGAGATGCAAAGTAAATCAAATTTATAGCTCCAAAATTTAAAATAGTTGCTTATTTTTAGTTACAATGTCATAAAACCATTAGTATTTAGCTCTGCTCGTCAGTTAATCATTGTAAATATATATATTAGCTTCATTTTGCCTCCACTTGCTCCATTTCAGAATTGTGAACGTTCTGATGACAGATTTGAAAGGTCTGCACTTCGCGCTGCATCATTTTCTGTTGTGACAGGCCTATGTAGGTGCCTTCTGTCTGCAGGTTTTAGGGTTCATTTTGGCCCTGGTCCGAGTCTTGTTTAAAACCAACATAGTCTTGCTTTGATCCTGTTGGAGTCTTGGTTTGGTTCTGGGTGTAGTCTTTGTAGTTTAATCCCAGTTTTGATGTGGCGTATGTGCAAGTGTGAACACAACCAAAGACTCTATCATAGCAGGTGCAGTAATGGGCCTTTCACAATAACAAACTGAAGCACAACTGAAGCTACTGAGACAACAACAATAATGCAACATAATCCCTGTAAACCATTTTTTTTAAACAGAGAGTCTCATTAAAAGGCCTGAGCTGCAACAAATAAATGACAGACTGAATTAATAATTAGCCACAGAAGTCACTTATTCAACCTTTCAAACCTCACTCAAATGCCCAGTTATTGTATTTAAAAATACCCCAAATCTCCCCAAACTCATATAAAATAATCAAACTGTATTTTGTCTCGCAGTGAGGAGTTTGTGTTGTTGTAAATATAGAAATATAGTTATGATAAGATAAGATAAGATAAGACTGACACTGACAGTGACACTAAAACAAATTAAAAATATGTAAAAATATGTAATATATGTATGTAAAAATATGTATATATTAAAAATTATTTATCTGAAACTAAAGATGCTGATCTTACTTTGATTTAAAAGTCTTGGAACAGTAGTATTATAAATAAAATAATTCGAAATAACAGAGACCAGACTGTTTACGACAGGGGCATTTTGGTCTCTCCTCTGCTTTTCTTCTCCTCTGCTCCTCCTCTCTCCCCTCTGTTCATCTTTCTCTGCTCTTCTACTTCTCTTTTCTTCTCTCTATGCTCCTTTCTGCTCCTCTCTTCTTCGCTCCTCCTCTGGTCTCCTCTCTCCTCTGCTCTTCTTCTGCTCTGCTCCTCTCTCCTCTTCTCCTCCTCCTCTGGTCTTCTCTCTCCTCTGCTCCTCTCTCTGCTTCTTTCTGTTCTTCTCCTCTGCCCTTCTTTTCCTCTGCTCTTCTTCTCCTCTCTCCTCTGCCCCTCTGTCCTCTTCTCCTCTGGTCTTCTCTCTCCTCTGCCCCTCTGCTTCTCTTCTCCCCTGCTCCTCTCCCTCCTCTGTTGATCTTTCTCTGCTCCTTTCTGCTCTTCTCTGCTCCTTTTTTCCCTTTGTTCTTCTCCCTCCTCCCACCTCTGCTCCTTTCTTCTCTCTCTTCTCTGCCCTTCTCTTCTATGCTTCTCCTTCCTCTCTCCTCTGCTCTTCTCTCTGCTCCTTTCTACTCTTCTTCTCTGCTCCTCTTTTCCTCTGCTCTTCTTCTCCTCTGGTCTTCTCTCTCTTCTGCTCCTCTTATCCTCTCCCCTTATACTCTTCTTCTCTTCTGCCCCTCTCTCTTCTCTCCTCTTCTGCTCCTCTCCTCCTCTGGTCTTCTTCTCCTCTCCTCCTCTGCTTATCTCTCTGCTCATTTCTGCTCTGCTCCTCTCTTCCTCTGCTCTTCTTCTCTGCTCTTCTTCTCCTCTTCTCTTCTCCTCTGGTCTCCTCTCTCCTCTGCCCATCTTCTCTGCTCCTCTCTTCCTCTGCTCCTCATTTCCTGCTATCTTGTATAATTTCTTATATATTGTATATTTTGTATTCTATGCATTAAAAAGTTTTGTTTAGCCACTTAATCCATAACTCATCCTCCTCTCTCTGCAGTGTGGCGGCGCCCTCTGGAGGACGACCTACTCCACTTCAGTGCTCAGGCTCCCGTCCGGCTCCTTGCCTGGTATGTCCACGTTCGTCAGCGCCAACAAGCCCAACTTCAAAGTGACCAGCACCCGCGACCCCGCACCCCTTATCAGCTACCACCCCGAACCATGGACTCCCTCCATCCATCCACTGGTCCTGCCCTCCGCTTCAGGCCACGCCCACGAAAACAGGGCCAGTGTTATTAGGAAAACGTCTGATGTCACTTCCTCCTGACCAAAAAACAAGATACACTGCAAAAATCACATGTCTACATTTATTAGATAATAGCACAAGAATTCAGAAAATATATCTTTATTTGAGTTTATTTAATAAGATTTTTGGGCGTGTTTAAAGGGCTTTCTAATAGCAACTGACAATTTTTTGGTGTCCATGTAGATTGTGACCAATAGTGTATGTTTTTTCCATCTGTATCGGTCAATTTCCTTCGCACATAGCACCAAAGTTTGTCTCTCGGAGTTCCATTGTCATTCCCAGTTTTGCCCATCTTACACCATTTTCTGAGCTATGTTATCATATTGTTTCCTCATCAGAAACAGACCTGGATTTGTGTTTTGTTTCATTCATAAACGTTCAATCAACACACAAACCCTGCATATTTAGTTCTTATCTCAAACAGAAATCAGAGCATTTTTAGTTTTTGAGACGTAGACAGACAGGAAAATACTTTGAATTAAGTAGAATTTTCCAGCCCTACATTTTACAAAGCGATCTGATCGCTCAAATAAAGATATATATATTCTGAATTCAAGTTATTCAAACTCATGTGACGAGTCATTTTTACAGTGTACCCACAACACTGCTGCTGCTGCATAGGAATCAAAACTAGGAAACAACAAATTCTACTTTATTTTAACTTTTTTAAAAAGAAAAATCATCACTGACTGCAATCACCGTGACGACGCTCATCTGTGGATCTGGTGATACGAGATTAAATATGTCTCTTATTCTTCTTGTGCTTGTAGCTGGAGAACTGTGGTTGATATTGTAGCCGCCATATTGGTAAGGTCAAAATATCGGTCAGCACTCAGGAACTTAAAATAATACATGTAACAATGTAGGATGAAGTTTTGTGTTGCGACTAAGTCAACAAGGCATTTTCATAAATTAGAAACAGATCATGTATATATTATATATTATGCACTGTGTAACTTCTCTGGTGGAGGTTTTGTCACCTACTTGTCCCCATGGAGATGTTATTCCTTCGCCTTACATCTTTCTAGTATTTATTCTTTACGGGTGTTTCTATTGATCAAAATACAATAATTCTCTTGAATAGCATTCTCCACAGATCTGATCTGTAATGTAGCCTGTCATTGTCTTCCTTGAGCTAGATAGGTTTAATCTCTACCGTGGAGCATTCCAGACAAGGCAGTAACATCAATAACATTTCCATGGAGACAAGCAGGTGATGAACCCTCCACATGTGTAGATGAGGCCTCAAGGTGTGTGTAACACATTTCCAACACTGCTGATGTGGCATTGGTGTGTTCTATAGCACCATCTGGTGGTTTAAATAAATGAACCGCTTCCTCAGCAGAAGATTGACACAGAGCAGGACTCATGAACACTCACGTCATGCTCTGATTCAACAAATGAAAGAACAGACCAAGACCATGCAGTCTCATGTCATTAGAGCAAATCACAGCCTATTGAACAATATAGTCAGCAAATCCCTGATACATGACGATCTGAATGGTTATGACAATGATGAAATAATATACCCGTTTCAGTAAATCTGTAGAAGTTGGTAGTGATTAAAATGAGCCCACACATAACAGGCCTGTGTTCTTTTTCTCTGTGCTGATGAACTGAGACACTATGACAGATGTGAACCTTGTCATCGTCGCTGTGCACGAGCTGCTTGACTCATGTGGCCCATCACTACCCTTCACCAAAAAAGTTGCACAATGCACCTTTTTAAATAAATAACCTACATTGTACATATTCATACATCCTTGTGTTACCATGGGGATATTTTTATGTGTAAAACCTGCTAACCCTGAAATGCATGTGGTTCTTACACTTGTTTAGCATGTTTCAAATAGTAAAGGTGCACTGTGTAACTTTTTGGTTGGAAGTGTGTCAGCTGCTTGTTTCTATGAATATGTCATTGCTCTGGCTGGAATGTTCAATTACAGGTGGATTTATAGCTCAAAAATACCTAGAAAAATAGATATTCTGAGCGGGGTCGCCTCTCCACAGATCTGACCTCTAACTTGGGGTCTGGTTTGCTGGTTTGGTCTCCATGAAGATAGAAAGGTTTAATGCCATACTGTGGAACATTCCAGATGAAGCAATAACATATCCATGGAGAAAAGCTTTTGACAGGCCCTCCACCAGAAAAGTTACACAATGCACCTTTAGACTGTGGACTCTGGTCTGAAAACCTACTTGAAAAAATACAAATCCAAAAGCTGGTAGCCTTAATTTAAACATAAAACTTCAATTTCACTGTTTTGTGTATTTTTGAGTTGACCTTCCCAATATGGCCACTTAAACATGTTTTACTTACTGTCCGGGACTTTTTTTTTTTTTTTTTTAACACA
>KN521327.1:2035-17065 GCA_000787155.1 Scartelaos histophorus | reverse complement strand
AACAAAAGAGCAAATGGCAGAAAAAAAAAAAAAATCTTTAATAAATGTCCCTTTCATAGCTGCTATTGTTGGAATTAATTAGCGGTGAATAATTACATAAAAATTGCAAACAGCATAATTACTATCACCTCAATGACTGATTATTTTAACCATAAAGAGTTCTGGACCTACAACTAAAACCACTGCACCAAGTCATACAACGTCATGTAACCACAATATACAGTATTATATTACTCAAGTTGAAGTACAAAGTAGTGGTCCAAGAAATTACTCAATTAAGAATTAAAATTTGAGTATTTGTGGAAACTACTAAGGCCATGAACACACGTAGCCGGGTATTTTTACAAATGTATATCTGCTGTCCTCCGTTTTGTAAAATGTTTGCGTCCACACACATCCGTTTTATAAAAAAATCACATCCACACAGAAACGCATAAATGCACTCCTGAGTGCGGTTATAAACATGCCCAACCAGTAGTTGGCAGTGTTTGCCTAAAATAAGATCAGAACCTTCCAATCAGAGCGCTCGTTTTCTCGTCGTCACTTCCACATAAGTCATTTCGGGGTGGAGGTACGTTTAGCTGGGTTAAAATTAAGACTTTCAACACTGATAGTCTTCTTTGCTCCTCCGCAAGAAGCAGGAGTTGGTGTTGTAAAATAAAACAACCAAAAAGCGCTTGCATTATAGAAAAAAGCAACAGAGTTCTCAGCCGATCCATGCTGTCAAATGTGTAACATAAACAAGGGCGCACATGTGACGTACAGGCTTTGTCGCAATTAGTGACGTTTAAAACGCAAAATGCCGGTTATTCGTGTCCACACGCAAACGCAAAAACGGAGTTTTGGCCAAATCTTCACTTTGGTCGGAGTTTTAAAAAAGTTTAGTTTTAGGTGAAAAAAACTCCGGGGTGGTGTGGATGATAGGCCAAATCGAAGGAAAAAATATGCGTTTTAGCAGATAAATGGGTACGTGTGGACAGGGCCTAATACTCGAGGAAATGTGGAGACAACATCTCATGGCACTGTTGAACAAATCTGCGCAAAAAAGCCACATTTAAATCACTCGCAATAACTCTTTGTGCAATAAATATTTGTTATTCATGTTATGTCTGTGAAAAGCACTATATAAATAAAAAAAATACTTGACTTGACTGACTTAACTGTGTTTTTAAGCTGCGGCAGTGAGCGCAAGACAAATTTCCCTCTGCGACAATAATGTTTATCTTATCTTATCACATTGGATTGATAATTTGAAGTTTTTGGAGGGGGAAGGTTACCCGATTCCATGAAAATTAAAAACATACAGTACTTATGAACATTTACCGTGGAGATAAAGATATTTTGGATGTCATACCATGGAACATTACAGCCAATGGAACAACATTTCTGTCAAAATAAGCAGGAAACGTGGAAACAGTTAAGTTTTTCCATGCATTATTCGCAAAATCCACAGTTTTGTACAAAAATTTGAATCAAAACTTGAACTTTTATCGTCGCAGAGTGTTTGAAATATGACCCGTTACCATTTAGTCATAATGTCTTTTTATGCATTCTCAGTTTAATAGAATTTGAAAATAATTTGCCAAACATTGTGATTGCTTTCAGAATTATATCTAAAAATTAAATTAGCAAATTAGTAAGTTTCAAAGGACAGACCAAAAAATAACAAAATCAGATCTGAAATAATTCAATATCAACATAAAGCTAATGTCCCTTGTAGACTTACTTCAGTAGGAAAAGTTAAATCTACTAGAAAATGACTTAAAAGTGGTGAAATTATCTTAAAATAAACTACCTCTTGACTAGAATTAAGCAAGTTCAGAACAAGTAAGTAGAAATTAAACATGAAAACAAGATGAATAACCTGATATAAGTTTTAAAATCTTGGCCAGATCAGAGAAATTTGTTCAAAAATGACTCAAGCCTCTATTGTTTTCACCGCCGAAGTTCACGCTGAGTCCACTCGGCGAGTTGCGAGCGAACCACAAAAACAATTTCTCTCGCTCACCGTCTCGATCCAAATGAAAGATGACAGGTGTATTATGCGCCACTCAAATGTCCCTTTGTCTTCGCTTTTTTTCCCCCCTCATCGACGATTTGTTTATTCCGCCGGCGTCGCATGGATTTCCCCTCCCCGCTCGGGCTCTCCGTCGATACCCGCCCTCGCCGTACAATTTAAGGCGCGTTAAAAATCAACGGCGAGAATATTACACGTATGGATTTTCTTAGATTTATGGATAACGTTTGGGAGATATGAACTGTCCGCCGTAGACCTAAGGGGGTGCGTAATCAGATTTATAATGTAGTTGTTTAGCTCGGAGTGGATTTGCGCAGTGGACGGAGTGAATTAAAGACCAGAGAAGGCAATTTTAATGTCATCTTGTGGGAAAAAATCAATGGGAAGGAATAATTATAATGGGTGACGTTTAATCTTTTGTTTGGATTAATATACATACCATGGAAAAGGGACTGGAAGCTCTTGGAGTCCATACTATTCATGTTTTTTTAATCTATATTATAATGTTTCCTTATCAAATCATATGAGGAGTTTTGTTTTGTTTCATTCGCACGTTTAACACAACTAATCCCGCAAATTTTAGAGTTCGTTTCCCAAACAGAAAACAATATGGCTGCATTTAATTGCACTCGGGAATGGGAAAAAAAAACCTCCACCTTGAGAAAGTGCAATGGAAATTTATGTCGCGGCAAAAATGGCAGTGCACACGGTAAAGCCAGGTGTACACTATGCGATTTTGGGCCCTTTTTGATTTGATTTTTCACTCGTACAACAGTTTTTGGCTTGAGTTTTGGCTTCATCGTGCACCGTGCTTTGTGCAGTAAACGTGAGGCAACCAGAACCGATTAATATGTCACAATCGACTCCCGTTCGGCAATCGTAAGTCGCAAGAATATCAAAACTGTGAGAACATGAATCGTGAGCTCTGAACTGTTAAACCCTTCGATTTGGTCGTGCAGTTTGAGCTGGAGCTGAGTTAAACGATTAAAAATATGATGAATGTGCAGCTTAAATGGGGAAAAGTTGTGTATGTGTAGAGAAAGTGTCTTCTAAAAAATACGTAAACTTTCTTTCGCATCATTTGACAAGTTTTTTTTTCTGAATATGTAATAGTCAAGCTGCCATAATTAAGCTGCTGCGAGCTAAAATGAGCTAAAAGATGCTAATTGTTAGGAGGAGCTAGCGATACCTGATGCTACGTTAAACTTTCTTACCATAAACTTTCTTGGGTATCCATATTTTTCCAAACTGCCGCAACGGAACGGACCACTGACATTCAACAGAAAGCGGGATATGTTCCAACTTGTGATGTCATGCGGTGATACAGGAAGTGCTCCACTGCGTTTTTAAACTCAACATACACCTTCACCAGAATTCCAAGTATCTGAAATTACTCACCACGTTGATTTTATCAGCGCTTTTTAACATCTCTAACAGACGCCAGAGCTGCATTTTTCCATCACGCTTACAATGGCTAGCATGCTAACATGCACGTCCTGATTATCTGACATATCTGTACAGGGGTGAGGCAAAATACAAAAAATCAGGTGCAAAGTTTAAAATTTTTGCTTGGAAATTTAAAAAGTTGGATTATCTGACAATGTGCCGTGAAGTCCCATTATACATCTTGAAACAGAGGAGTGGTAGGGCATCTGGTAGAAAAGCAGAAATAGCTTAAAGTTGCAACGTTAGAGCCCATTTTTTTACAGTTTTCCACAACAATTTCAACCAAACTTTCAACTTTTAGCATCCCAGAGTGTATGAAATATGACCAATTACCATTTAGTTAGAATGTTTTTCAGTTTAATAGAATTTTAGAAAATGAAAATAATTTGTCAAACATTGGAATTGCTTTCAAAGTTAAGTCTAAATTAAGTTAGTAAATTTCTAAGGTGTTTTGCCGAAAAGCTAAGGTACTTTGTTATTTTTTTTCCAATCCAAGGACATTTTCGTTTCTTTTTGTGCTCTGCCAGGTCACCCCCGGCATCAATACTCCATGAGCCTTTGAGTAAAAACAATTCTGGCCAGTTACCAATCCTACTTTTTTTTTTTTCCCTTTCTTTCTTTTTCACCCCTTTTCACCTGCTCGCCGTGCCGTATCAGCCACCCTCTCACCTCGCCATGTTTTCCGGGTCGCTGGTTCGACTCCTGTTCACCTGAGCGGGCACCGGCTGAGCCCTGGAGAGGAGGAGGAGGGGGCAGTGGAGCTGTAATCCTCCAGGTTTTGGACAGGTTCTTGGGGTTTGGCTGGTCGCTGAGCCAGTTGGGACACGAGAGGATGAGGCCCAGGTGTTGGAGTGGGCACATATGCAGGAGACCAATAAAAGGGACTGATTATACTTGATTACATCGTTGGGATTTGTGGTTTGGTTGTGTTAATACTGACAACAACTTAATATTTCGTTTAAAGACGGGGTATTATGCAAAATCGACCGTATTATAACATAATCGCTCAGCAAAAACCTGAAAATGCCTGGAGAAGTTTTACAAAGTCGTCCATGCGAGTTTCAATGATTTAGTGATCTCTCCTGGACTTTTTTTGAACCCTTCTGCTCAAAATATAAAACTGTATAGCAACCTGACGTGCAGTAGTTTCAGGTCTAAATCAGGTCTGAACCAGGACTGAACCAAGTCTAAACCAGGAGTTAACCAGGTCTAAATTAGGTCTGAACCAGGTCTGAATCAGGACTGAACAAGGTCTGAACCAGGTCTAAACAATGTCTGACTCAGGTCTAAACCAGGTCTAAATCAGGTCTAAACCAGGTCTGAACCAGGGCAAAACCATGTCTGACTCAGGCCTAAACCAGGTCTAAATCAGGCCTAAACCAGGTCTAAATCAGGTCTAAACCAGGTCTGAACCAGGGCAAAACCATGTCTGAACCAGGATTGAATCAGGTCAAAACAAGGACTGAACCAAGTCTAAACCAGGACTGAATCAGGTCTAAACCAAGTCTAAACAAAGACTGAACCAAGTCTAAACCAGGACTGAATCAGGTCTAAACCAAGTCTAAACAAAGACTGAACCAAGTCTAAACCAGGACTGAATCAGGTCTAAGCCAGGAATGAACCAGGTCTAAACCAGAACTGAACGAGGTCTAAACAAGGACTGAACCAGGTCTGCACCAGGTCTGCACCAGGTCTAAACCAGGACTAAACAAAGACTGAACCAAGTCTAAACCAGGACTGAATCAGGTCTAAACCAAGTCTAAACAAAGACTGAACCAAGTCTATACCAGGACTGAATCAGGTCTAAACAACTATAATTATAATTCTATAAATTAAAAACTTAATCCCTACATAAACTTTGAATAATTTTTCTTTTAATTTACAAAAAGTCTCTATCTTTTAACACTTTTATATTATAGCCTTTTGAAAGTTTGCAGTCAGGACTGTTCAATAAAAATATTACTGAAGTAGGAGTAAAAGTATGCAGCTGGAAAAGTACTCAGAAAAGTACAAATACTATATAAATGATGAATAATGTACCTGAGCTGTGTCCACCTCTGGAAGTAACATCGTTCACATCTGCTGAAGGATTCGGGTGATTCCTTTGGGTGTTTTTTTTTTTCGCCGTTGCAGCTTTCATTTCTCCGCCGTGTTTATTTTGATTACGCGTTAATAAGTCATCAGGCCGTGCATAATTTACCAGCGTCCCCAAGCCTCATCTGTTTTTTCAAAGTACCAAAATACTGCATAACCGTCTGGGCAGTGCTTTGAAAAACTTTGAATTTAAATAATAAATCTCACCTTGGCGTGTACGCTTAATTACATTCCATAAGGACGCAAAGTAATTAATAAATAAAACTCACAAACATGAATTAATGTGCATTTATATGACTTATGCACAGTATCTTCATTATATACTTGCGGAAATGGAGTAGTAGTGGTAGCAGTAATAGTGGCAGGGCTATAGTTGTGTCCTTGAGCAAGACACTTCACCCACCTTCCCTATACATGGATGTGGGATATGAATGGTTAGCAGTAGTAGTAGTTAAAAGTTGTAGTTATAGTAGTAGTGGTGGTAGTAGAATTTGTAGCTGTTGCACCAATGGTTGGGGTGGAAATAGTAGTAGCAGTAGAAGTAGTAGTAATAGCAGTAGTTCTAGTATTAGTAATAGCATAAGTAGTTTGTAGCTGTAGTAATATTATTATTCATCGTAGCAGTAGTAGTAGTAGTAGTACTAGCAGTTAGAAGTTGTATAAATAGTAGTAATATTAGTAGTAGTAAATAGTAGTTGTAAAAGTATTAGTAATAATAATAGTTGTATCAGTGGTAATAGTACTAGAAGTCAGTAACTGTAGAATTATTATTTTATTATTATTATCAAGAGTAGTAGTAGTAATAGTAATAGTGGTGGTGGTAGTAGTATTAATAGGAGTAGTAGTAATGGCCATAGTAATGACAGTTAGTAGCTGTAGTAGTAAAAGTAGTGGTAGTTAAAATAATAGTAGTTAGCTGCAGTGGTGGCAGTAGTGGAAGTAAAATAGTAGTATTAGTAGTAATAGTAGTTGTATTATTATTATTATTAACAGTAGTAGTAGTAGTAATAGGAGTAGTAGTAATGGCCATTGCAATGGTAGCAGTTAGTAGCTGTAGTAATATTATTAGTAGTAGTAGCAGCAGTAATAGTAGTGGTGAAGTGGTGGTATTAGTGGAAGTAAAGTAGTAGTAGTAGTAGTAGTTGCATTAGTATTAGTAGAAGTAGTAATAGTAATAGTAGTGGTAGTTAAAATAATAGTAGCTGCAGTGGTAGTAGTAGTGGAAGCAAAGTAGTAGTAGCAGTAATAGTTTTAGCAGTAGTAGTTGTACTTAGTGTGGTTACTACTACCACTACTACTACTAGTACTACCACTGCAGCTACTAACTATTATTTGAACTACTTCTACTACTGGGACTTTTTTTTATGAGAAATTGCATGTTTAAGAATTATGAACATTCTCATCACGAAGTCCAGCAAAGCATTAATACTTTCGCAACAAAAACCTGAAACGACTTACTTCAAAACTCACGGGTCAAGCGCGGGTCTCGTCTATTTAACGTCTGATATATTTCATTTTCTCACACACATAATAACATAATGGACTTACTTTCTCTTTCCGCAGATGCCGCAGATAAACCCGGCGCCTCTATTAGCTGGATCACAGTCACTCACCTCCAGCTCTTTCAAACAGCCAATTAGCACTATCTCGCATTCAAAGACCGGCTATTACGGCACGGGGCCAACGCGGGGGGACTAACCTGTTTTGCGAGATATCATTTTAATCACCCCGAAAGCCTCTCGACGAGTTGTAACAATAACATAACAGTAATAACCTTTGCGTATCTTATTTATTAGCTTTGGGTTAAGTCCTGAGCGTCGCGTCAAACCACCCGCTATCGGGAAATGTAACGGATCACCGCGCACTGTACACGTTGTAAAAATAAAATGGCGGCGCAGTATCTTTTTACTACCTGCAAGATGTTGTGCGGCGCGGAGAGCGGGAAGGGCGGCGACTCGCAGCAAAACAAGGTAATGCTCGTAGTTTTTGGTTTACGACTCGGTCTTTGGGGCAAAACCGAGCTCTGTTTTAAACGCTGGGAAATTAAAGAATACGGTGTGGCGTGAAATAGTTTTATGCGGCATCGGTGAGAGATTATAGCATGTTTTTCAGATTTGTTTAGAATTTAGAATTTTGCATTTAAAGGGCCGATATTGCAGTATAACCTGTGTATCATTCGATCATTTGATTTTCAAAATAAAACCAAAAATAAGAAAACGAAAAAAATATATCTATTTTCTTCATTATTTGCGTCATTATTTTGCAGTTTTTGATTTTGTGTTTAAATCAATCATGGAAAAAATGGATAACAGCCAAACAAGGACTGAATCGGGTCAAAATCAGGTCTAAACCAGGACTGAAGCAGGTCTAAACCAGGACTGAAGTCGTTCTTAACCAGGACTAAACGAGAACTGAACCAGGACTGAACCAGGTCTAAACCAGTTCTAAACCAGGACTAAACCAGGACAGAACCAGTACAGAACCAGGTCTAAACCAGGTCTAAACCAGGACAGAACAAGGACAGAACAAGGACAGAACCAGGACTGAACCAGGACTGAACCAAGTCTAAACCAGGACAGAACCAGGACTCAGTGTTCCCAGGTCCACACTTTCGAGGACACAGTGTCTCCACCAGATCAGTTTGGTTTTGGAAACAAATAATGAAGAAGAGTTTTTTTTTTTCATTTTCTTATTTTTGGTTTTATTTTGAAACACAAATAAATGAATGAACAGAGCGTTTTAAGGTTTGAAAATGGAAATAGAATTATAAAAAAGAGTTTCTCAAACATGAGAATGAAACAAAACACAACTTTGGGTATATATATTTTTTTAATGGAGGAACAAGAATAAATTTTGTGTAATATAAGACCTTTAAAATGTATTTTCAGATCATGTTTATCCTGTTTAAATCCAGTGTCCCTCTTGAGTAAGTCCAATATTTGTATTATTTGTAATTATAATTTAGCCTCAAATCGTTTGCTACATGAACTTAACTAAACTAATTAGCATTTAAACGATTCTCTGAAGTTGCTGTAATCATGTTCACCGTCCTTTCTAATAACTAAATGGATGGATAACAACGGGTTTATTAAAAAACGACAAATTCCCAAAGCAATTAAAAGTGAAGATAATTTCATAACATTTAACCATCAGAATTTTAGTTTATCTCGAATAAATAGAAGTCAGAGTTTTAACAACATTTGGAATTATATTATCTGACTGGGGTCCTCAAAGTGTTTTAGAATCTTAATTTTATTTTTTTAGCCATGGAGAAAATCACATTAGTAGTAAGTAGTAGTAGTAGTAGTAATAGTAGAAATAGTAGTAGTAGCAGTAGGAGAGGGAGTATTAGTAGTAGTAGGAGTAGTTAGTAGATGTAGTAGTAGTAATGGTAGGAGTAGTAGAAGAGGACGTAAGAGTAGTAGAAGTAGTAGTAGTAGTTAGTGGATGTAGTGGTAGTAGTAGTAGTAGTAGTAGTAGTAGTAGTAGTAGTAGTAGTAATGGTAGTAGTAGTAATACTAGTAGTAGGAGTAGTAGAAGTAGGAGTATCAGTAATAGGAAAATTAATAGATGTAGTAATATTAGTAATGTAACAGTAATAGTAGTAGCAATATTAGTAGTAGTAGTAATAGTAGTAGTAGTAGTATGTATGTATTAGTAGTAATAGTAGCAGTTAGCAAATGTAGTGGTACAAGCAGTAGTAGTTAGTAGTTTGTGTTACAAGTAGTTGTAGTAGTATTTGTATTAGTAGTAGTAATGGTAGCAGTTCGCAGATGCAGTTGTAGAAGTAGTAGTAGGTAGTAGTTGTTGTACTAGTAGTAGTTTTTGTTGTACTAGTAGTAGTAGTATTGTATAGTATGTATGTATTAGTAGTAATAGTAGCAGTTAGCAAATGTAGTGGTACAAGCAGTAGTAGTTAGTAGTTTGTGTTACAAGTAGTAGTAGTAGTCGTAATAGTAGTAGTAGTAGTAGTAATAGTAGTAATAGTAGTAGTTATAATAGTAGCAGTTAGTAGATGTTGTAGTAAAAATAGCAGTATTTAGCAGATGCAGTAATACATGTAATAATAGTTGTAGTACATGTGGTAGTAGTAGTGATAGAAGCACCAGTAGCACAAACAGTAGTAGTAGCAGTTCATAAATGCAGTACTTAAGGTAGAAATAGTAGTTGTAGTAATAGTATTTTTTTGTTTTTGTTAGCCATGGACATGTCTGTTATATTTATACAGTATAACATATATAATTAGCATGTGGCGTTAGCTTTAGCTCACCCAGAACACATTACTAAAAACAAACCCTCATATTTTCCTATCGTCCCTCCACTCGCCACCATTTTCAGGCATTTGTATTTTCCCAGGATCCTCCGCTCTGCCTCACAAACACGAGCTCCGATCTCCAGCAGTGATCTGAGCTCGGGGCTGGTGTCTGCGTAAGTGCATCCACGCAGACACATAAACACCGGCCTAATTCGGCGTAAACATGTCCGCCTGAGCCCCCTCGCCACACGCCTGCTTAGATCCCGCTTAGATCCTGCTCTAGGTCCAAGGTTCTGTGCGGGGGTCGTGGCTGGAGTCCATTCAATAGTTCTGAATTAAAATATAATAATTCTGAATTGAGGTTTCCATGGAAAACAGGTTACATCTCCTTTATTTAATTCCGTTCGACGTCTGGGGGTTCTGATTGGACAGCAGGGGGCGCACCGACGGATTTAGGTCTACAGAAGAAAACAGGCGCTTCAGCTGCTAAAAGCTTTTCCGTCTTATCCGTTTGTTGTTGCTCCACGGACACAAACACGATCCGAATTTTTTTCCGCGGTCGTTCTATTCAGAATTTAATTATTTCTACATAATATTATATTACATTTTAAATTGTAGAAGATATAGTAGTTGTTGTAGATGTAGTAGCAGTAGTAGTAGTAGTAGTAGTAATAGCAGTAGTGGTAGTAGTTGTAGTAGTAATAGCAGTGGTAGTAGTAGTGGTAGTAGTTGTAGTAGTAGTAGTAGTGGTGGTAGTAGTGGTAGTAGTAGTAGTAGTAGTAGTAGTAGTAGTAGTAGTTGTAGTAGTAGTAGTTGTAGTAGTAGTAGTGGTGGTAGTAGTGATAGTGGTAGTAGTAGCAGTAGTAGTAGTAGAAGTAGTAGAAGAAGTTGTAGGTAGCAGTAGTAGTAGTAGTAGTTAATAGTACTTGTAGAAGTAGTCGTATAGCGGTAGTTAGTAGCAGTAGTAGTAGTAGTAGTAGTAGTAGGCTTTTGTATATGCAATAGTAGTAGTAGTAGTCCCAGTAGTAGTTGTATAAGTAGTAGTAGTAAATAGTAATAGTAATAAGTAGTTAATTGTTGTAATTGTAATAGTAGCAGTCGTAATTGTAGTGGTTTGAAGTAGTAGAAGTAGTAGTAATAGTAGTAGTAGCAGTAGTAGTAGCTGTAATAGTTAGTAGGAGTAGCATAGTAATGATAGCAATAGTAGTGAAGTAGTAGAAGTAGTTAATTCTTGTAATTGTAGTAGTAGCAGTCATAATTGTAGTTTGTTGTAAAAGTAGTCGTAAGAACAGAAGTAATTAGTAGCAGCAGAAGTAGCCGTACTAGTAGTCATCAAACTTCAAATACTATCAAATACTTTCCCGAATGCCCCTTCCTCACTCGGCGTTAACGGTATTTGCCTAAACCAAATACCTGTGTACTCCATACTCGTCTGCCAGCTGATACGCTCCTATTTAATCACCTCCAGATCGAGCGCTGAGAACTTTATAACCTTTTATTACGTTCGATATCTCAAAGCAAAGCCAGACTACAATATTTTCTCATTTCACCCTAAGTGGTACCAGTACAGCTCCTTGGGCCCATAACCCACTTTGCGTATACTCGCTAAATAGTCGGAATGACACCTTGAAATAAACCGGCCTTTAGTCATCGCTATATTGCAGATTTAGGAGCGGGGTCTGTGTTATTGCTGAAATATTGGATTTTGCAGAACGCACGGCAGACTAATAGCCGGAATCGTAATGGGATAGAGCCGTGATATTGCCGCTCATTCGATTGTGTTATAGTCGGGTTTTGGAGGTAGCGCAGACGTGACTTATGGAGACGACGCACTCAATTTACGGCCCCGGTTATCCCGCTCGTATGAGAAAGACGAGGATACGGAGGGAGATGGACGCAGCGGTTATGAATAGGGAATAAAATCGGTGTTAGTTGGTTTAACCTTGAAGCTGATCGTGCGATTACAGATACATATTCCTCTATATCCACTGTACAGTATAGACTCGTTACTAAACTGAAAGTTCTCTGATCTAGCCAAGATTTTATGTTATGTTCGCCAAGCCTTTAAGAGAGTTATGTTTTGCGCAGTTATAACTTCACACTAAAATCTTCAAATTAAGACTTGTGTGTATTCTTTAAACTGCAGGTTGTTCTCGAAAAATATCGGTCTAATTAGCTAAAAAGTGTAAATTTTGTCTTGGCGAACTAATACATGGATCCATTTCTAATGAACAAACCAATATTAACGAAAATCTTTAACTTGTTAATCTTTGTATTTTATTGTATTTCTTGTTTCTAAGCAAATAACGTAGCTTGTTATAGAAAAGCCAAAAATGAAACAGATAAATCAGTTGCATCCAAATGTCAAAAACAATTCCGCTTGTAATATTTTAGGGGAATAGACGACCAACTTTTCTCGTAAAGCGTCAGACGACCAACTTTTCCTCTTTCTTTCTTATTTCTTTTCGTCCCTCAAATATTCGCATCAAAAACCACCTCGCTCGGCCCCATCTCCCATCTGCACATTCAGTTACCAAACATTTTCGGGCCTCGTCTCGACCATCGACAGTTAAATCTTGCGGAAAACCGTCCAAAACGATGTATTTTTCTAGCTGTGCACCTGTCAATCCTTGTTGTCTTTCTCGCCATTGTTACGTCTTTTCATTCTCGTCTCTTTCACTCTTGTATTTGATGGCCGCGAGAGCCCGGCATAAAAAAACGCCGTCAAACAAAACTGCATAGCTCGCAACACGGCGCCCGCTATGATTAGCCGCTACGTAGCTACATTTTCTTTTGAGAGTCGTGCAGGTGCGGCGCAGTGGGAGCCGGCGGAAAGAATGGAAAAGCAAAACCCATATTAAAGCCTCATTCGGCAAAGTGGCAATTTGGACGCGTGGCAAAAATGGCGGTCATATGACTGCAGGTGGTTGATGGGGCCCTGTGATCAATAATAATTATGTCTGAAGAGTTGATCTGAAGATGAGTTTCAAATCTGGAGTAAGGGCCACTTTTGTGAAGAGGCGATAAAAGTAGGGCAAGGATGGGCCCATTTTCTGATCTGTGTTCTAATGTTGTTTCCTCGGCAAAAAACATACCAGGAATTTCTGATTTCTACTGAACTCAATGTAAAAAAGAAGCTATTAACTTTGGAGCTTTGGAGACGTGGACAAACTATCGAATTTTTGGGGCTATAAAGTGCACCGGATTATAAGGCGCAGTATCAAATAATATGTCAGTTGTGTCATTGTCCACACATAAGGAGCATCGGATTATAAGGCACAATAAGAGAAACAAAACGTGTGTCGGATAAATGGAACTTTATTCAGGTCATTTACAATAACTCTCAGTTGTAGCTAACACAAAAATACAAGTTTAACAGTTGGTGATTTGGGCATCAAACATGCCCGGATCCTCTCAACATTGTTCAGTTTTAACACTAAAATACAAAACCTGAAATCTGCATGGTGCATGTCTCTTAACAGGTGCATTTTGGGTCCTTGAACACCACACGGCAGAACTACCGGTATGTTGCACAGTCGCCCTATATGTGGCCAACATATTACTCCTCCTGACTCGCCCACTAATACGTTATTAGACTAATGTGGACAACATCAAATCGGTTGGAGGTTAAACACAACCAAAGGTCACACATAAGGCCACTGGATTATAAGGCCACTGTGGATTTTTGAGAAAATGTCATGATTTTAGATGCACCTTATAGTCCAAAAAATACGGCAATAATGCAGCGTTACTCCAACATGTGAACGAAACAACTTCAGGTACTGTATGTTTAGAGAAGTAACAACATACTAACGTGGATTAAACCTTAAAAGAGTCAGTTTTGTGTAACATATGAGACCTACATTGCAAAAAAACAAAAGCCAAAAAGCCAAGTTAAGACGATCTGAATTAAGAAAATGTTATCGTCATTTGAGTAATTTTCACTAGATGAGTAAAATTATTTGCCAATGGAGCAAGACTTTTTAGACTTAAAATAGGAAAACACATCTTGCTACACTTAAAAAAATAAGAAACAAAATCAGATGTTGCAAGAATTAAGAAAAACACACATATTCCAGCTTCAGCGGTGGATAATGACACTTGGGAAGTTAAATCTTAAGTTAAGCAATTTCAGTCAAGCTAAATATTGTTTTTTTCCAATGTAAGCTTAAGAAAGATTGCATTGGATGGATTTAATGCCCCAGTACGGAGCTTTTAGACCAAAAATTGATTACAGTAAAAGGATGTTTTTGTTTTTCATTTTGGATATTCATACTGCAAAGAAAAATCAGGCATCGTTACTGTGGACGTTGTTGCTTGCCCTCCACAAACCTGACTCTCCATGGAAAGACTTAAAGTGGATCTATCTCCATGGAGAATGTTCCGAAGTATGGCTTTAACGCCCCATGGAATTGAAAGTTAAACCCAAAAAGTGCAAAAACATCACCTCAGAAGTTCAAATAAAACTAAAAATCAAAATCAAGACACGTTTGTAAAGATAATTTGCCTGCACACTATTTAGTTTACGCAATTATGTGACTTAAGTGTCTTGCCCAAGGACACAAGACCAGCAATCAGACCTCCATCTACTCCATTACTGGGCACACCTCTTTTTTTCCGACTGAGACACTAATAACTTCAGATAAGAGCAGCTGATTTCAAGTTTGAAAGAAAGTCACAGTCAGACCATTTTGTCCACACATACAAGTTTAAAACTTTCTTATCTAAAAGTTTGTCAAGACGTAATTACTGTTTGTCCTTGCTGGGCTCCCTTACCTCAGAACGCTTCTTACGATACAGCGCTTTGAATTCTGTGGGTGATAGTGGTGTCTTTGTCTTAGATGCTTCAGAAGTTGTTTGAGTTGCGCAGAATGTGAAAAAAACAAAAAAATCGACAATATAATCTACACCACAGATACTACAGGACGAGTCTGAGTTACTATAGCAACTCTTTATTGTCTTATCTTTCTGTTTAAAGCTCGTATATAAATGAAAAATTGAGCTTTAAGTCACGTTAAAATGTTGTTACTTCCCAAAAAACGGCCCTGGAGACAAAACAACAAAAAGTCTTTAACCGTTTTCGTCAAAAACAATTCTTCTTCTTTCAAATTCACCTCTGAGTTTGCGTTTCGTTCTGAGCCGACTTGATGTTTGGCGAAGCTAGAATGTCACGTTAAATGTCACTAAGGTATAAAAGCAAGTTCCCCAACGCATTTTT
>JACN01110761.1:0-15169 GCA_000787155.1 Scartelaos histophorus | reverse complement strand
AAGTTGTTACGAACATATAGACGCTCAGTGCAGTGAACCATTTTCACTCACTGCACTGAAAATGGATGGAGCGCACACATTTGGCAAAATTGGACACTCGTTTTCCCTGCGTCATCACACAGGATGCATGTGATGTAATATAAGTATGTTTCTATCTTTTATGGTTGGAAAGCGTGATTATATAAAACATATTCCCAGGTATCATATGCAATACTATTGGTCCAGAAGGGTTCAACAGATCTCACTTACATTTATTCAATTAAAAGTGGTTTTATTGCTCAAAAATGCCTAAAAAAACAGACTTTCTGACTGTGAGCAGTGTGTCCTCTCCACAGATCTGACCTGTAACTTGGTCTGGTTTGGTTTCCATGGAGATACAAAGGATTAAAACCATACTGTGAAAAATCAAACAAATCATGAAGCAAAGAGAAAAGAAATTCATAGATTCCCCCCATCAGAAAGTTACACAATGCACCTTTAAATGGTCAATATTCTGCTTTAGGGGTTGTCACCTGCTTGTTTCCATGGCGATGATGGCATTGCTTTGCTCAGAATGTTCCATAGTACGGCATTGACTTCATCTATCTCGTTGGAGACTATAGTGGCGACAAAAGGCCAAGTTACACAACATATCTGTGGAGAGGCGAGCGTGTTTTCCAAGATATTTTTAAAAGAATAAAAACACCTATTGAATAAATGTAAAAGTTTAACGCCATAATGTGGAATATTTAAGGCTAAGTAACGCCATCTCCAAAGCGGCAGACCCTATAACGAAAAAAATGACATAGTGAAGCTTTATACTTAGACAAAATACCACGTCAATGTTGGCAAAACCTACAACAAAAAAGTTACACAGTGAAGCTTTATAGTTTGACTTGCTGTAGCTCAAACCGTTCACTTTGACTGTTGGTTTGTACATCCCTGTCAAACATCATACACAATCCTCTTTGCCATTCTGTCCATATCCACCCTCCCTCGTACAATGTCAGATTTTATTGATAGGACATTTGTGCGGCGCTCTCCAGCTGTCCGTTATGACAGTAAATGACAATTACAGTACGCCGGCGAAATAACATCGAATTAGTCTTTAGTTTGATTGATATGTGTCATTGGGAATCAAAACTATTCAAAGAGCCGCTATCAGTGCATGTTAATTGTGTTTTAATTGATCTGAAAGAGACTGGTAGAAAAGTCGGCGGTAAAAATAAAACTTTGGGAGAACAGCAGAGAGGACAATTTAAAGTTCACCGTGCGACGCTTTTGACGGTCTTTGTTTTGACGCAGGCCTCTGATCAAACTGAGCATCACGTGGAGGAAAAACGGCGTGATCGTGAACACCGGCCTGAGCGATTTTAGCCGCAGACTGACCATCCTGAGCCCGCTGGTGACCGACGCCGGGTACTACGAGTGCGAGGCCATTCTCCGCAGCAGCAGCGTGCCCTCTGTTAGCGCTGGAGCTTATCTGCACGTGCTAGGTAAGAACATGCCTGGGGTTTCAACATGGCCGCCAGGTTAAAGGCCACCAGATTAAACTGTTTTTCTCATGTATTCGAGCTAAATTTGTCTTTCTCCTGTAAAGATAGATTATATAAGCTGCTCTTGAGGTCAAACTATGTCCACTGTGTGTTGTCCGCATCTAATTATAAAGTATATTATAGTATGGGCCAATAAACATTAGCATGCAAAGTGTTGTTAGCAGTGTTGCTAGCTTTAAACAAGCAAAACAAAAGTACAGTTGCCCCATTACTTTACTGGTGCGTAATTTGCCATTTATATTAGAAATAACTGTACTTAGATTTGCTTTTTCAGTTGTTACGAACATATAGACGCTCAAAATGGATGTAGCGCACACATTTGGCAAAACAAAGTTCCTATTGGACACTTGTTTTTTTCCTATGTCATCACACAGGCGCATGTGACATAATATAAGTACGTTTCTATCTTTTATGGCTGTACAGATAGATTATATAAGCTGCTCTTAAGGTCAAAATATGGCCATTGTGTGCTGTCCACATCTAATTATAAAGTATATTATAGTGTGGGCCGATAATCATTAGCATGCTAAGTGTTGTTAGCAGTGTTGCTAGCTTTACTGTCAAAAAATCTCAAAATTCCACACTGATTACTGTAAATTGTGGAAAAAATGATTGTAGATTCTCCCATCAGTGTGACAAGATGTTTTGAATGCATAAAGTAAGAGGAGGAATAACTGTTTAAAAACGGTTTAAAATGAACTAGTTGTTTTTATCACACTTTTGAGATAGTAAAAATCAGATACAGCTAATGGATAGGTCACAGGTTTAGCCCATAGAACTCACAGAATTATAATAAAATCTGGAAGGTGAACCAAAGATTGTGCAGAGATAGTGCAGGTTTAGAGTCTTACAAAACTAACTCTTAGGCGCTTTGAGGATTTTTTAGTTTTTTTTAATTTATGTTGTGAAAATAGAAAAGAATCCCAACAAAATCTGGCCTTTGTGAAAGTTACAGACGCCTTGTTAGACAAACATGGGCAGTTTGAATTCTCCCAAAATGCATTGTGCTTCTATGGGAGAATTCTGGTACTGGGAGCTGCAGTACCTGGAGCGGCCACTAGTCGGTCTCAGCCTTGCAGCTACGTCCCGCTGACCATGTGCAGTAATCCTCGTACCATGTGACACTCTGGACAAGCTGTTTTTAAGACAACTGAAGGATTTTGATGCGAGAGAACGATCCAAAAAAAAAAGGATTCAGCCTTTTTCAGCAGTTTGTTCAGTTTGTTTTTAGATTTCACTGTATGAGAAAAATGCTTTCTTAGCTATCCATAATGTAAAGTGTGCAGAATGTCAGTTCTGCAAGGATTTTACTGTGGTTTAAGCTGAATTATTGTTGAATATGGGCTTGCCTTATCTTAATATTTTAATGGCAAAAGTTCCACAGTGACAGTAGTAACTTCTTACATATTTTAGACTTGGTTGCGAATACTTATGTGTATTAATAACGCCTACAAGATTTTTAACAGTGTTTAAATGTTCACTTATAAACATATCCAACTATTACATTCTTTCTAGTTGGATTCATTTTAAAATGTAGAGAAATGTAAAACAGGTGCAAAATACTCATTAGTCACACTGCGAAACGCTGTAAAACCACCTTTTAAACACCATCCACCAAATCCTCCATTAAAACTCTTATGTAAGCTATTTTGGGTTTGTTTTGCCTGAAAAAGCCCCAGAGCTCAGAGACACTCCAGAGACAGAAAGCAGCTCACTTAAGTATCTTTACAGAAAATAGGTTCATTGTTTCTCACCCCCAGTGCCTTTTGTATGTGTAAGATCCACTCTGACATCGATTCAAAATTCATCTAAATATAATTTGTCTCAAAGTTGTCGCAGCCATAGCAGCGCAGTTGTGAAAGCAGCAAGGGGAAAAAGAACTATTGATTTAAAAAGAGGAGACTAATGGTTGGCCTCAAGATACTGTTTAATAGCACAGCACAAGTCGCTTTCATTGTGGGACTTTGATGTTTTCAAGGTTGTGACGTGATTCAAAGCGCGAGTTTAGTGAAGGGGCACCGCACCGACGCCAACCCAAGCCACTCAATCGCAATGAGTTAAAAGGATTCATTTCAAACCGCAAACGTACTGGGTGAAAGTAATTAAAGATTTCCTTAAACTAGAAGCTGTGTAGGATTGAATTTGTGGGCGCGCTGAATGCTAGACGCTGCGTTTCCAATTGGATCGTGGCATTTAACAGGTTTCGCTATTAAAAATGTTTATTTAAAGCTTCCGTATGATGCTATTTTCGGATCTACTGTATGTTTTAATGTTGTTTTCTCATCAAAAATATACCTGGAGTTGTGTTTTGCTTCATGTTTTACACCTAAAAAACGCATGTCTCAAACAGAAAACGCTGTTCCAAATTGTCATGTGGTGATACAGGAAGTGCTCCATTGTGTTTTTAAACCTTCTGGATGATTTCAGCCCTGGAATTGTCTATTTCTACTGAATAAAAGGTATAAAAAGTAACCGTTAACTACCACTTCATGACATCACAAGGTGTAAAACTGCATTTTGAGCTCAGACAGATTAAAAATGCAGGATTACTCAACTGTGTGAATGCAACAAAACACAACTCCAGTGTTAAAAAGTGTTCATTTTGTGTCATATTGGAATTTTAAATAACTTTTCTGGTCAAATGTAATGTTACTTTTCATTTATTTTTCAAAGTCGGAGCCTCAAAGCAACATTTTCTCAGTATTTTCTGTATTCCAGGTACCAATCTGTAAAAACAACGAGCAATACTTGTACAATAATGTAATGCACTATATAATGTGACATAAAACTAGCAATAAAACTAGATTGAAATTGTTCAATCAGCCAAAAAGATAATTAGTTGACGCTCATTCATTAACCCAGACGTTGTTATTACAATTGAAAATGAATGTTTGAGAGAGATTTTTCTGATTTTGTTGTCGTTAGCTCGGCGTAACCATTAGCATAACGGCGCATTTATAACCGCGGAGGCTCAGTGGCTGCGGGCGACGGGACGGAATAACTAAAGGGGAAATAACACAAGTGCAATCAATATTTTAACGGACGGATATAAAAATGTATCCAGTCGCGGGGAGCAGCCATGTTGGGGGTCGGAAAGGTTGGATCCGTTTAGGAAGCTTGAATTTACAAGTCAGAACAAACAAAAAAAAAAAATCCTGCAAGGACGACTGGACCGCAGCATAAGCCATGTTCTTGTCTCCATGGAGATGTGTCATTGCATGGCCTGGAATGTTCGACAGTGTGGCATTAAACTTGTCAATCTCCGTGGTGACAAGGTGACACTACAAGGTTACAGGTTAGAGATATATATATATTTTTATAGGACTACTAGCTCCTGACCCCTTCACGTTTAAAGCAGATTTATTACACATAATCGACTTTTCAAAGCTTTTTAGTTGTTTTTCCTTCTCATTTAACCTCTCAAAGTACTTTTTGTGCATATTTGAGTCATCTTTTATTGCTTATTTTCAATACACCACCTTTTCTCATACAGAAATCAGCAGACTTTTTTCTTTTATTAAGTTGTTTTATATGAATTTTGGAGTTTCAAATGTGCAGATTATAACATGATGATTCAGCGGTGTCATAGGTTATAACTACATAGCAGGTTCAAGTATACGCGTTCAATAAATCAACAAATGTGAAATTAAAAGTGCGTTTCTGTTTTGTTTTTGTCCCACAGAACCACCGCAGTTTGTGAAGGAGCCTGAGAAACACATCACTGCGGAAATGGAGAAGGTGGTGGATATTCCCTGTCAGGCCAGAGGTATTTATACACTATATATATAATACTGCAACTTGACAAACCTGATGTGATGTGGAGGAGTTTCATTAGGGGCTGTGGAAGCATAAATATGTAGATGTGCCATTAGTTTTGAATTAAAATATTTCATGATGAATGGAATAACATGGATAAAAAATGTTGAAATGGGGAAAAAACATTAATATGTGATAGATGGGTATGATTTTACATGACTTTTCAGCATCTGACAAAATCCAAGTTCAGAAATTCAGATAAAAAAACAAAATCAAGTTGGGAAATTAGCTATGAAAACGGAAACCAGTAAATCATAAGAAACACTTTAAAAAATATTTTCCACTTGATTGTTCATGGTTTGAGAGAATGTTGAATGTCTTCTGCTTTTCTGCTTCTATGAGCACAGCGCCCCCTGGTGTTAGCAAGTTCCCATAGTAACAGAATGTGTGGTGAACTTTGACCTGAATGTTTTTGATCTGAATTTCTCAACTTAAATTTTTTTCAATTTGAATTTCTCAACTTAAATTTTTTTTTTCAATTTGAATTTCTCAACTTTAATTGTTTTCAATTTGAATTTCTCAACATGAATTTTGTCAGTCTGAATTAAAGATGCTGAAAAGTAATGTAAGATCATACCCACATATCACATTAATGTTTAAAAAAATATTTCAATTTCTACTATTTTTATCTAGGTTATTTCAATCAATTTTCTAATTCAAAACTTCTGGCACATCTTTACTTTGATAGTTCTGCCACATGCTTGTTTCCATGGAGATGTTATTGCTTTTCCTTGATGTTTCACAGCAGGCTTTAAACTCCACCTATCTCCATGGAGACAAGCAAGTAATGTCAAGTTACAATTTGCTGTAATTTGATAAATGCACAATATATTTTTGCATTTGGAATAACGTTAACATTTTCTTTTGAAATTTCTTAATGGGTCCAAATAAATTCTACATTTTCATTACACTCTACAGTACCAAGACCATTTGTACAATTGATGTACAATGTGCATGTTTCTATCATTTTATGATGTTAAATCCTAGTTCAAACTAATTTACTACAGTGTCCAAATTAAATGTGTTCTAACTGAGGGCTAACCACTCTGCCAACACCACAAACCGAAATATGACACTTGAAATCCAATATAATTCATAATATTGAGGATTATTAAAAAGCAACACAAAGGTAGATGATATGGAAGAATTATGGCTCTATACATCCTCTGTTATTTTTACATTTTGTTAAAATCAGGAGGAAGCGACTTAACTTTGACATGCACGCTGTATAAAGGTTGAACTGTCTTTACACTTCACAAGCAATGCTCTTTTGTTTTCCACAAAGTACATCAAAATATATGTCTGTGTAGGGTGCAAAGTGAAGTGTTGCTAATTCTAAGAGCAGATCACATAAGTTTGCATTGGAGCTTTGAGAACTGTGAATGAGCAGTTGAACCACGTTTTAAAAGCAGTTAATGAATGAGTTTTCTTGTTGTTCGCTTCACTTGTCCTTGAGTTTTCTGACATGTCTGGACATCAAATCAAAATGAGCATTCAAATAGTGTCTGTAGCTATTGACACTTTGACTGCAGAAAAGAAACAAATATTGACTTGTAAAATAATTGTCAGTAAATTATAACCAGAAAATATGAACAAACTTTCATAAAACATCATGTTGATTGTATGAACAGAATAGCTTGAAACGTATAGATCAAAACACTGCTGCTGTTTTGGAGAAATTTCTGATATTAAATGGGTTATAGGAGTTGGTATTTCACATTGCAGATTAAAAATGTATAAATAAGCAATTATAATTAGAGAAACAACATTCCAGCTTTTTCAAAACTGAGCTGAAGACCCACAAAGGCAAAAAGTTTGGGCCCTGCTCTATATTCACAGATCGCAGAGACTGAAAGGAGATTTTTCTTTCTATGTAACTCTTACTTTTCATAGAAGTTTATATGGGAAAAGGTTTAATTATAAAACAATTCTGCGTAACTGATAACTGGAACAAAAGATGCACAGTGTTTTTCGTGTTTATCGTGGGGGTTATGTTCTAAAAATAACCCACAAAAGAGGAAAGGAGATTTTTCTTTCTATGTAACTCTTACTTTTCATAGAAGTTTATATGGGAAAAGGTTTAATTATAAAACAATTCTGTGTAACTGATAACTGGAACAAAAGATGCACAGTGTTTTTTTGTGTTTATCGTGGGGGTTATCTTCTAAAAATAACCCACAAAGGAGGAAATCCGCGAAGTAGTCAGTTATTTTTTACCTCATCACACACACAGACAGGAATTAACATTTTCTCACATTTCTCCAGACCGAAGATTAATTTCTTCCATAATGCCGCCCTACAGCTGTAACTTCTACTACCTTCAGCAGGTCCAGCAGCAGCAGTCCAACTTTTCGCGTGATGGTTGCATCTTCCTCTGCCTTTCGGGCGTGACCGCAGGAGCCTTTGTCGGTGCAGAACGTTTCGTCAACACTGTGGCTTTTGTTGGGGAGAAAACTTGCAAACACACGGCTCTTCGGAGTCCCGCTTCTAGCAATCGAACATTTATGGAAATTTGGCTACGCATTTTATACTGTACAGGAGACACAGAGGAGATTGATTAACAGTGTCTACAGTGCCTTAGCCCAGCGGTCCCCAACCCCTGGGTCATTTGGTACCGGGCCGCACAGAAAGAAAAAATAACTTACATTACTTCCGTTTTATTTATTTTGGAATCTGAAAGATATTTTATTTTGAAAAATTCTCTGTTACATCCGTCTATGTCACTCTTGATGCTCTTCTCGGTCACCGCTAAAATGAAACCCAGGAGCAAAATGAGTAAAAACCAAACGTCTTTGGAAAGTTTCTTTGCAAAGGGGAAAAGGCCCAGCCAGGAGACAGAAGAGGAGCCTACGACTTCCAAGAAAAAGAAAGTTAATAGACAATATCAGGAGTCCTACTTAAAATAGGGATTTATCCCAACAGGAGATTCCCACTGCACCGAGCTGCTCTGCATAATATGCGGCGACCGGCTCTGGAATGAGGCAATGAAGCCTCAAAACTGCTTCACCACTTGGAATGCAGCTCATATCATATTATTTTGTTGTATTTATCCGCCACACCTTAAACGCCGGTCACTGAAAATATTGTCTGACATTAAACCGGTCCGTGGGGCAAAAAAGGTTGGGGACCGCTGCCTTAGCCAATCAGGACGCGGAACATAATGCACAATCATACGCTATAAAAAAACCAAAGCAATAAAACATGCAAACCTGCGCTAAAAAATCAACAAAAAAGCATTTCTGCGAAAGGTGAACGGCGTTACTATGAGGGACGACTATACATTTGCAGATAGATGACCAGAAGATCTGTGTATCCCTATTTATAACGTCCAGTTCTCCCATATCCTTCCATCTAATTCCTCCACAGCCAACAGCACATTCCGGCGTAGTTACCCCACGTTGCGAAGGCCATGTCTTGACTGCTCCCCGTCCTTCCTCTCCGCAGGGGTCCCGCAGCCGGACATGGTGTGGTACAAAGACGCAGCACCCATCGACCCGGTGAAGACGCCCAGGTACAGGGTGCTGGCGGGGGGCAGTCTCCAGGTGAACGGCCTCCTGCCTGACGACACCGGAATGTTCCAATGTTTCGCTCGGAATGGGGCCGGAGAAGTGCAAACCAACACCTACCTGGCTGTAACAAGTGAGTAATAGAGTTTACTGTGACACGATCGCATTACTGGTTATTCTTTTACTCGCTCCTTCCTTCTCCTTGTCCTTTATAGTTGTGTAAGTGCATTATGTAGGTACGTGCACTCATTTATAAAAAATCACGTATATTTTTTTAAAGTGTAGGTAGGAACAACACCAAAACTTTCCCAAACTTCTTCAATCTTCCTAAAACAACCACACATTTCCACATCAAACTTCTTTTCATAGATGAAAACCTTAATGTGGAAAGTCACATTGAACAATTCATGACTCACTGAGAGAATCTTTCAAGGCAACATAATAGCATCGCCATGGAAACGGAAAAATTACGTAGTGCACCTTTACTCGTATGTTCTGGCTCACATCTTACCTTATTCAGACCTTATTTAAACCTCATTTTGGGGAGTTTATTGAGATTAGCAGGTCCAGTGTTGTGTATCAGCTTCTCTAAACTGGGGGACAATATAATTAATGAATATATCAGTGGTTTTGTCATAAGGTAACAATATTTTTATGGGCCTATTAATGAGTCAGTGACGTATAAATTTTAGAATTTAGATTCGAACTTTTTCAAATATTTACAATGTCAGGTGCATAAATCTATGTTTGACGTTTATATTAAGCATTTTTAGGTTTTTTTATGTACATGAATTGGCTACGACTTAAAAAAATGTCATGTGGTGCAACCGAAAATAACCTTAGAATTGTTTTATTTTTTAAAACATGTTAATCTAAGTTATGAGTTATATGAACATGAGATTCATATTTGAAAACAAGAAAACATGAGATTTGAAAAAAAGGACACACTCGGATATATTTGTTTGAATATTATGGGGGAAATATTTACTGAAGAAGCTGAAATGTCATGTCATGTGGGACGACTTCAGAAAATATGCCAAAAAAGAAAGAAAATGAATGTGATTAGTTAGTAATTTTTAATAAGTTTAATTAAAAATCAGCAGTTTAGTGCGGACGGTCGCACCACATGACATTTTTAACACTTTAAGTACATAAAACATGCAGAATAACTAATGATTTCTGAAAAAAAAGATTTGGTTCCATGGAGGTCAGAGGTACTACAGGTATGTGGAGAATTATTATGAAATTTGAACCTTTTTAACTGAAGAAATTGCAGATTTACAGGTGTCATGTCACTGACCGTAATAGAAAAGCATTAGAATATTATTTGCCAGTATTTACCAGTCCCAAGTTACTGAAAATAATATCACACAACATCGTACAGTGCAATAAAACTAAAACATTAAAACAAGTATAGATTTTTACACAGGGGTTCAAAGAAAATCTCATTGGCCATAATGTGATAATGTGTCAAATGGGGATTTTATTATTATTTTTTCCACTAATTGAATTTCTTTTCAATAAAATGACTGACGCAAAGTGCAAAACGTGTAATAGGTAATGAAGCTAAACAAAAGCTGAGTCTTGTGTTGAAAGAGAGAAGAGTGAGTTAGTTTTGACACTTCCTGGTTCCCGCTGAGACATTGTAACTGTTATAGAGGCCTCCCACTGCTGCCGCTGAACAAGACACATTATTCACTTAGTCTCAAACACAAAACACTCAAACACTCAAACTCTCAAACTCTCAGAGCTGGTTACAGGAGGAGGTAAGATGCACTGTCTCTCATCACAAAGTCTTTGAGCATCTTCAGGCTTTTATATATATAAACAGGCTTTTATATATAAAGAAAGACTGTAAAGTAAAGTTATTGTTGTTAAAGTAGGTGTCCAGATGCAATTTCTTCAGTTCAAAAGGTTCAAATTTCATAATAATTCTCCACATACCTGTAGTACCTCTGACCTCCATGGAACCAAATCATTTTTTTCAGAAGTCATTAGTTATTCTGCATGTTTTATGTACTTAATGTGTTAAAATGTCATGTGGTGCGACCGTCCGCCCTTAACTGCTGATTTTTAATTAAACTTATTTAAAATTACTAGCTAATCACATTCATTTTCTTTCTTTTTTGGCATATTTTCTGAAGTGTTTTTAGTCCCACAGGAAATTTCAGCTTCTGCAATAAATATTTCCCCCATAATATTCAAACAAATATTGTCCGAGCGTGTACATTTTTTCAAATCTCATGTTACTCATATGACTTATAACTTGATTGACATCCCAACCATGTTTTAGAAAATAAAACAATTTTAATGTTATTCTTGGTCACACCACATGACATTTTTAAGGCGAGCTGGTGATGTCGCCAGTAAGATCACATTTACAGGTCACGTCTGTGGAGAGGAAACTCCGCCCGAAATAAGAATGTGTGTAGTGTACAAGTCGATGACATGACGCGCGTCCAGGTGCAATTTCTTCTGTTAAAAAGGTTCAAATTTCATAATAATTCCCCATATACCTGTAGTACTTCTGCCTTTCTGCCTCCATGAAACCAAATCTTTTTTTTTCAGAAGTCATTAGTTATTCTGCATGTTTTTTGTATTTAATGTGTTAAAATTTCATGTTGTGCGACCGTCCGCCCTTAAATGCTGATTTTTAAAATGATTCTAAATTAAATCACATTAATTTTCTTTCTTTTTTGGCATATTTTCTGAAGTATTTGTAGTCCTACGTGAAATTTTAGCTTTCTTGAATAGATTTTTTCCTCATAATATTCAAACAAGTATTGTCCGAGTATGTCCATTTTTTCAAATATCATGTTTTCATATTTTCATGTTCATATTAATCATAACTTGATTAACATCCCAACCATGTTTTAGAAAATAAAACAATTTTAAGGTTATTCTCGGTCACACCACATGACATTTTTTAAGGTCTCCATGCAGGCGAGCTGGTGATGTCGCCAGTAAAATTACAGTTACAGGTCACGTCTGTGGAGAGGAAACCCCGCCCACAATAAGAATATGTCATTGCTTTACCTGAAGTGTTTCACAGTATTGCAGTATACTTATCGCTAATGCATTTATTCACTTACATGTGTTTTATTGTTGAAAAATGCCTTAAAAACATGCATTGCTACTGTGAGCGGGCTCCCCTCACCACAGATCTGACTTGTACCTCTGCCTGGTTGCGCTACCTGCTTGGCTCCATGAAGACAAGTTTATTCAGGGCAAAAGGACAAACATCTCCACTGACACAAGCAGGTATTAAACCCTCCACCAAAACAGTACATGGTGTTTAACTATGTATGGAGCCATTTGCAGTATTGCCACTTGCGCTCTTGGAGTTACCATATATATTTTTTCCAATACTAGAATAAAATGTCATTCTTCTCACATTGCACTGCCTAAAATGGCCACGTTTCTATGTTTTTTCTCTCTTCTCTTCCCTATTCTCTTTACAACCTAAGCTAAGCTAACCCAGTGTCTTTAAACTGCCCATAATCATTGCTCCCACCCTGCTCCAATTTGGTATTTTTTTGACACCTAATTTTCTTCACTTTGTCTGTATTGCCTCAGCTGTCACTCCAGGCTCTTATCAGGATTCATGATATTCCTCTCCTCTCCTCTGTCCCACTTCTCCACCCTGACCCTCTTTCTCTCCTAGCTCCTAGCTCCTAGCTCCTTCCCTCCTCTCCTTTCCCCTTCCCTCACTCTCTACGTGTGTCCTGATTTACTGTCAGACTTATTCCCCAACTATTCCACAATTTTTCTCTTGGGAGCTACAACGTTTTTTTACAGTTTCCCTTCTGACGATCCATAAACTTTGATTTATTGCAGATCACCTATAAGTCTGTGCTCTTTGCCATTTGTTACTTCTGTTGGAGCTGCATGTTGTAGTCTTGGTTTTACCATTTAAACCTGATTTTTAAACTGTTTTATACTGTATCTAGTTCAAGTGAATCAAAAACTGACTTGCACCCTGTCCTATTGTAAGCCTGCTGTTTTAGCCCTGGGTTAGTTATTAGTTTGCAATTAGTTTTTAATTAGGTTTTATATAGCCGCAATCCAACGTTAAATTAATCCATGTTTAGAAATGAAAGTTACTGCTTTACTCAATTTTAGTTTAAACATAAAGTTTTGGTTTTGTCATTCTGTTGGTTAAGGTGTATTTTCCTTCAAAACCAAAAAAAAAAAAAAATATTCTAAGTAATGTGAGTTTTACTGCTTTTTAAAGGTGAATTATGTTACGTTTCTTAATGGATATGATATATTTGCCTTGAATGTTCCACAGTATAGCATTAAATTGATCTTTTCTCCATTGAGACAATCACAAATCTGAGGCGAGATATCCCTGCTCTCAATAAGAACTTTTTATTTTTATGACAAAAACACCTGAAATTTAGAGAATTCTTAGGTTTGTTTAATGCCGCACTGTGGAATGTTCATGCAAAGTCATAAAATCTCCATGGCGACGAGCTGATTTTCCCATCCAAACGTTACACAATCCATTTAAAACTCAATGAAGCCTTTGGCGCAGCTCTAGTATCCCAGCACGTATCATTTATAAGAGGAAAGTTGTGTAAAACGGCTTTAACATCAGCACTTCTGTCAGTTAAGGCTCTGAGGTGAAATCCCCGTCAATTTGAGAAGAATTAGTGTGACAAAGACATCACCTAAACACTAATCTCTCCTCAGACTCTTATTAAGTCCACTTCACAGCCCCCCCGGCTCCTGTCTGGTCTGTCTCCTCCGTCCTGACCACACTTTGTCTTTGTCCTGCAGGCATTGCTCCAAATATTACCGCCGGACCCTCGGACAGCACGGTGATCGATGGGATGTCCGTCATTTTACACTGCGAGACCTCCGGAGCTCCCCGACCGGCCATCACCTGGCAGAAAGGTGCTCTGGATCAGTAATATGAAGTATACTTAGGCCACAGATAGAAAGTACTTATCAAGATCAATCTGCTGTGAGGGTTTATTTGTAAAATAGTCTCTGAAGAAGTAGTAGTAGTAGTAGTAGTAGTAGTAGTAGTAGTAGTAGTAGCAGCTGAAATAGTAGGAGATGGTTGTAGTAGCATTAGTAGAACTAGCTAAAATAGTAGTAATTATATTTGTAGTAGTAGAAGTTGTAGAACTAGCTGAAATAGTAGTAGTAGCAGTAGTAGAACTAGCTAAAATAGTTGTAGTAGAAGTAGTTGAAACAGTAGTAATTATATTTGTAGTAGTAGAAGTTGTAGAACTAGCTGAAATAGTAATAGTTACATTTGTAGTAGTAATAGTAGTGGAACTAGCTGAAATCGTAGTAGTAATACTAGCTGAAATAGTAGGAGTTATAGTTGTAATAGTAGTAGTAGAAGAAGTAGTTGAAATAGTGGTAATTATAGTTGTAGTAGTAGAACTAGCTGAAATAGTACTAGTTATAGTTGTACTAGTATGAATAGCTGAAATAGAAGTAGATATATATTTGTAGTAGTAGTAGTAGTAGTAGTAGTAGTAGAAGACCTAGCTGAAATAGTACTTGTAGATGCAGTAGTAGAACTAGCTGAAATAGTTGTAGTAGAACTAGTTGAAATAGTAGTAATTATATTAGCAGCAGTTTGAAGTAGTAGAACTAGATCAGTAACATGAAATATACTTAGGCCACATAAAGTACAAAGTACACATAAAGTATAAAGTACTTATCAAGATCAATCTGCTGTGAGGGTTTATTTGTAGTTCAGAAACCACACTGGAAAAACATGAAAAAAGAGACATTAAAAGTAAAAAGTGGATGCCAGAAAGAGAAAAAGTGTCCATCTATACTTTTAGTAGATACTTTTTACTATTCTCTACATGCATTATAGTATATATTATAATAACAGTTCCTCTTCTAAAAATGTGCTGTTTATTTTGAACCATCTTAGTATGTTTTATAGTTCAAAATGTGTGTTTCAAATGTCCTTATAAGACATGTTCCAACCAAATCCAGCTTTTACTGTTAATAACTGCGATGTTGATTTATTCTTAATTACAAAAACATTGATGGCAAAGTTGTTTTTATTGTAATTTGGTGTTTTAATTCTCGTGATGATTATTCAATCAGAAAGCAGAATGAGCCTCTCCCTCTCTTAGTGTTTCTCCTTTGGGTTATGACTTTGCGTTCTAAAGAGACAAAAAAAGAAATAGGACAAGACCTGTTCATGCTGAAAATGTGAAAAACCTCTATATATAGACTCCGGCAAACCAGGTTTTAATGTGACTACAGTTTTATTACGACACTTTCTGATCACTTACAATGTTGTTTTCTCAACCACAAACATACCTGGAGTTG
>JACN01129523.1:0-26948 GCA_000787155.1 Scartelaos histophorus | reverse complement strand
ATAACAGATCAGAAAATAGCATCATACAGCCACTTTAATGCCATACACTGGAACCTTCCATTCAACTCAGTAACACCAGCAAGGTTGCATAGGGCACCTTGGCGTAATTTAAATGTTATTAATTCTTTCCTCATACAAAGCAGTGCAACCAGTGTTCTCAGCATATGCTCCCCATATTCCCCATTAACAACATAATGACTCCACTTTGTGCGTCATGACAATCTATTTAGCTTTTTATTGACATTATTATGTCCAATAACTGTGGGTAACCGGGTAACCTTGACGTATTGAATGCTAATTAGTCACTAACCAACTAATTGCTTAATCAATTTGTCATAATCGTTTCCAGATTTTCTTATTATTACTACTTATATTCAAATTGACTCTTGTGAGCTTTAAATCATGTTATAATCTCCTCAAAAACACTTCTGGAGTGTTTGAGTAATGCTTTATTATTAGTCTCCAAATATATCTCCAAAGCTCAAAATGCTCTGTTCCACCTTGTGATGTCATGAAGTGTTCATTTTCACATTGACAGCTACATTTTACATTTGGTTTAGTAGGACAATTCATGACTAAAATTATCTAAATGATTCTTGTGAAAGTGGAGTGGAAATGGAGTTTACCACACAGTAGAACACTTCTTGTATTACCTCATGACATCACAAGGTGGACCAGGGTGCAGGATTTGTGATTCAAACTAAACTCCAGCTATGTTTTTGATGAGAAAACATTATAACATGGATCAGGGAATAGTGTAAGACAAGCCCTTTAAGCTGATTTTCTTCTTCAGATGTTTTTTTACACCCATAATACGCTCACACTATCTGAAGGAAACTTTGTATTATTTATCTCCATGACGATTACTTGTGATTGTACGGTTTACACTAGGCAACAGTTGGTTAGCACATATGGTGGGCAAAACCGTGGGCAGCGTTGTGTGCAGGCGCCTCATTGTACACAGCTGTTTGACTTGAGAAAGGGGATGAAAATCAGAGACACAACTTCATATTCATAAAAGTATAATTCCATAAAGTGACATTAACAAGAAAAGTGCTATAATTAGAGTTTAATCACTGTAATGTAGAATATGGAGAACGGCAGTGCGCTGGGATACAGGGGCGGAGTGAGCCAAGCCGATAACGTCTCCATGGTGACGACGAAGTGGAAGAAAAGTTACACAGTGTGCCGGCTTCCAGAGAACTTTCTGAACTGTTTATGTCATGGAAAGTTATGCAAATATTTTATTTTCCTTGGAAATAAAACCCAATTTTGTTTCCAAAATTTTTTCCAATAAAGTACTTCTATGACAGATGTTTAATCATTTAGTTTACAATTCCAGGCGATTTTAATATGTTTTCTAATAATTTTGAGGTATAAAACCACTGTGAATCATTCAAGTGTGTTTTATTTCCATGTATTTGAGCAAAATTTGTCTGCAAAATATTTTTATACGCATATACGCAGCTCTTGAAGTCAAAATAAGTCCATGTGTGTGTATATCTGCATCTAATATAAACGAGCTCATTGTCAGAGAATCAGAAAGTGCAAGGTTAGCATGCTAGTTGAGTGTTAGTCTCTCAGAATTGTGTAAACTGCTTATAAATTCATTGCGGTGAGGATTAATTCTTGACCACTTCAAAAACTGTTGTTCCGTTTTCATGTTTTAAGACAGTCAGAATCAGATACAGCGGCTTTAAACTATTAATTAAAAGGAGCACACGCAAAAAAAGGATTTAACATTTTATCCGATCCGCCACAATAATAAATGGACAACAATTACCATATTCTTTACAGTAAATAAGACTTCCTGTTTTCCATAAGTTCAGTCCCGTAATAGTCGACATCTTGCCAACTCTTTCTCCTTTTATGCATCTCATTTACTGTAATAAAAAGGAAACCAACAAATAACAATTCAAAACCTTCGCGACCCTTCTCTACATCAAATGAATAGAATTACAGCCATCAATCAAACCAATTTCCCGAGCTCTTTCATCGGTCTATAAGCTCCTGCACTGCATTTGGTACAAGACATTGCAGTGCCATCGTGCTGGGGGTGTTCTACATGTATGTGCAGGTTTATCTGATCAAATGTTCAGCAGTTACCATGCACACATTAGCAAACACTGCAAAGTTTTGTCTGAAAACACAAAAAATGAATTTAAACAACACATTTTCAGGAATTTTCAGGAACCTGTGATCAATATAAGTGTTCATGGTCTTATTTACGTGTTTGATTTTCAATAAAAAAGTGAGAGCGACTGAAAAACTGAAATATGCTACCTCGCTTGTGACTGTAATTTTATGTGAGAGAGACTTGTTTAAAAGCACAAATCATCACAGCTATTGCACATCCGTCAGTTCTTCGGTAAATGGTAACGCTTTTATGTAGCGCTTTTCCACCTTCGAAGCACTCAAAGCACTTTACAAGAAGGAACCAACATTCACATTCGCACAACAGTGGACGCAGACACCGGAGGCGAGGTGGGTTAAGTGTTTTGCCCAAGGACACAACAGTAACACCATAGACCGTATATATGAATGGACATAGCTAACGCGTTAGCCGTTGTGTGCCAAATAGGAAGTGGGACAGGAGGCTCTTCCGGCTCCTTCTGACTCTGGCTCCCATTGACTTACATTAGGATCTTGTTGCCTCTCTCTCCGTAACTGCTGCTGTGGCCTCGTCATTTTGGTCTTAAAATGTTCGTATTAACCCGCTCTAGATGATCCTGAATTTTTTATTTCGATATTTTGTTCCTAAATCAAGATATGAACATAAATAACGGACCAATCAGGTGCCTTCATTCCCCGAGGTCGCTCCTGCTAGCGTTAGCAACAGGTTTGATTGACAGCCGGTGCGTTTCGTTGCTAAGTAACCCCCTTCCCGCTCTCCCGCCCCTTCCACTGTCGGGGGCGTGGCCTCGTTTGGACAGGTTTGAATGACATTTACATTGATCCAATGACAGCGCGACTTTTCCGAGCTTTAACTAGATCCAACAAGTGGATCAAGACATTGAATAAAACTGCCATTTCGTTTGTGGACTTAACTGTGTCGGCAACTTTGTCCAATGTCCAGTTTTTCCGGTAAGTACAATAAATAAAATAAAGTAATGGTAGTTGATTTATTTGTTAAATAATCTGTACAGATGTGTAAATACCTAGTTTTGACAAATGTGAAATTCTTGCCTGTCAAGACTAATTTGAGATGATGAATCAAGCTCTTCACCGCTCTCCAGTGAGAAGGGCGAGAACATTTAACAACCTCAATCGTGATTGGCTCTTGTGGTTGCTATGATACTCGCGGTCAGATTTCCAAATATGGAGCCTGGCTCCAGATTTGCTTCTGTAACCGTGAAGCATCGGGAGCCTCATTTGAGCGATACTGAATCCTATGGGTGACGTCACACTACCTCAGTCCACTCCTTTTATGCGCTCTATGAGTAGCACTCATCTGTGGGAGCTAGAATCTCACTGTCAACCTGTGAATCAGTGGATCTGACCTCTCAGGCACTTAATTTTCTACTTCAAGAGCGGGATTTGAACCACCAGTCTTCGGATTAGTGGATAAATGCTTTTCTAACTGAGCCGCCTGGTTCGGTTGTGTTAAATAAAAGCCTCAGACAGAGCAGTGCCTACAGTTAACAGCGTCGCACCCTCAGAGAATGCGACGCTGTTAACTGCAAAGTATCTATAGCAGGTATCAGGCTTCATAACGGGATTGTCAGTCAACCCACGGGGGACCCAAGCACACGAACACCCGCTCACCTTCAGAGGTGCGAACACAATGGAAGAAAAGATGCGAGGAAAACGCTACAACTCGGACGCGGGGGGTCTGGGTAAATAAACTACTTTTGACACTACCTCGGTTGTCACAGTCGGCTTTGATGGTTAAAAAGCACGACGGCGGCGGAGCGGAGAGATGGAGTAGCCACCGGGTAGGGACTGCTCGCCTCCGGATGGCAGACTTGTCAAATGGTGTTGGGAGAGAGGAGCGTGGGGGTCTGTGTTGTGATAGCGACTGCAAAATGTCTCCTCGTGTTGGTCACCATGACGGGGGAATGACAATGGCGGCGAGGTGGACGATATCAAAACAACAGAGATACTCGTCACTCAAAGTTTCTTTTTTGTGCAATTTTGTTTATTCGCAGTTTAACGCTGTGATGTGGAAGATTTATGGCAAAGCAGCGACGCCTCCATGGATACAAGGATACATATATTTATGCCCGTGAAAGAGGAAATACTGATATATCTGTTTGCGTAAGCAGTCTGAACAAATACTACAAATTTCCGGAGAAATCTTATTAAGGCTTATGAGGGACTATTGTGCTGTTTCTGATCCATTTTATAATATTATTTCCTGATCAAAAACATAGCTGGAGTTGCGTTTGCTTCATTCACACGTATTGCATATTTAGTTTCGTTCTCTGTTCCACCTTGTGATGTCATATGGTAATACAGGAAGTGTTTTTAAACACAATATAGCTTCACTAGAATAATTTGGATAATATCAGCCCTGGAAATGCCAATCTCTACTGCACAAAAGGTCAAAATGTAGCTGTTAACTTGAAAACTACCAATGCATGACATCACAAAGTGGAACAAAGCATTCTGATCATTAGATATGTCGACTCTAATAAGAAAAAGTTACTCAAAAATGTGAAAAAACCACCACAGATATGATGAGGTTACGTTATAACAGCTCACAAGAGTCAATTTTGAGTAATATATTGCCTTTATAGTTCAACTAAATTTAGGATTTCTCAAATACATAAATGAAATGAATAAATAAAATAGCTGTATGTTTAGAAAATTGTGCTTACAGAGTGTATTTTCCTCAAAGATAAGAATTGAGCCATACACAAATCAAACTGGACCGAATCAATATGACTTTGCCTTTCAGCCCACCTCCACCAACAGCCCCGTGAAGTCCATTTACTTCCTCCCAAAGCAAAGATGCTAAATATGTATTTGGTTACACTGGCAGGTCCTGTGTGCCTCCTCCCCTCCTCGTCCTCCTCTCCTCATCCCCTCATCAGGCATTCATGGCATGTATTTACGGTGTGACAGTCAGGAAATGGGACACGGAGAACATGCAGCCGGGAGATTGTGGCGTCTACAGTGGATGCACTACATTTAAGCGGCTCGTGTAAACATCAGGCCTAACTAGAAGAACAGGGCTGTCCAAAGCTTTTATCTGAGCCAGAAATGAGAATTTGAAAATGTCTGACAGTCCATCTCTGGTTTATTTAATGTCCAAAATAAAATAAATGCCCTTGCTCCTTTTTCGAGTCAGTCTATTTAGGAGAAAATGAAGCTGGTCTCTGTAGAGATCAAGTGCATGCACATTATTCTAATCGGCCATATTGTTTTTTTTTATATTTTGGTTGTAAAATCTGAACCCCACTGTAGTAAAGTACTTTAAAGCTGCACTGTGTATTTTTCCTGGTGGTTGGGAAGGTGGGTGGGGATCTGAAGTGTTCTTCAGTACTTCATTTAACTTATCCTTCTGCGTACTCTACTGCAGATGTTTCAACGCCTTAAAAACATACATCCTCTCTGTGAGTGGGCTTGCTTCTCCATAGATCTGGCCTGCAACTTGTCCTGGTGGCATCACCTGCTTCATCTCCATGGAGATAGATAACTTTAAGACTTACTATGTAACATTGTAAGCAATAAGGTCTCTGTGGAAACAATCAAGTGGTGATCTATTCCCCAGAAAAATGACATTGCACCATTAAAACAGACCTGTTATGCAAAATGGACTTTTCTGAGCTTTTAACCATGTTATAGATGTTTCACCATTTACTCACCAAAGTTGTATCTGGAGTGATTCATGCATGTTTGAGTAATCTTTAATTGTTTATTTTCAAGACGGCATATTTCACTGCCACAGGCACACACCCACTGCTCTGTACTCTTCTCTTTTAATGTTCATTTTCTAATGATTATTTATGTTTTAATTTGTTTGTATTGTGATTTTAATATCTGTCTTATTCATTAAAGCTCTGAATTACTTCAAAGCGCTTTGAATCCTACACAAATAAACTTGCCTTGCCAACTTGGTTGATGGATATTGTGATTTAACATGTGCAAAATATAAAATAATAATCCACGTGCAACATAGATTAGAGCCAAATAGCAAACACACGCACACAACAAGTCTTCTTTAGGAGCAGCTTTGACTTGAACTTAACATTCAAACTGGGTCAAAATATCTCTGTGAAGTAGTAGTAGTAGTAGTTGCCATTCATTGTCTTTGAAATGACAAAATCCAAGGTCAAATTTGGAAATAACAAAAAATTCACAACAGACATCCCAAAAATTCTCTTCCCTCCAGTAAAACACTAAAGTAAAACACTAAAGTAGTTACAGTTTAGCACACTTCCTCTCGCCCATTATAAATCCTCCCCTCCCCAAATCTACCCCCTCTCATCCTCCACCCGGCACCCCCACCCACCACCCAATTAGGCATGCACAGGACTGCGCAATGTAGCTGCAAGCCCCGAGCAGTACGGTGGCGCGCAATGCCCAAGGTGTGTTATTATCTTGTATTAGTGCACCACCTGCCTTGCCATAATGATTAGCTAATTGGCTCAGCGCGTGTCCTGAAATAATAGAGAAAAAGGAGAAGAAATTTTTGCACTGATTAAAGGAGAGCGTCGGGTGAGTGCGAGAGAGAGAGCAAGGCCGGTGGAATCAAGAGCACAGGGCTTCAAAGACACAAGGTAAAGATGATGGGAGGATTTGAATATCATTTACATGCAATTCGACTTTTATCTGGCGCCCTTAACTTACAAAAGCATGAAACTAAAAGCAATTCTATTTTGGACTAATACGCAATTTGGGATACTTACCGTGGTCCTATCAAAGAGCCCATATTACGCTATTTTCTGATCTATGTTATAATGTTTCATCACAGAAAAACCCTGAGGTAATACGAGAAGAACTCCAGAGTGTTTTTAAACTCCACGCACCTTTACTGGATCATTTCAGCTCTGGAATAGCCAATCGTTACTGAACTATAGGTAAAAAGTAGCTAAAAACTACCACTATATGACATCACGAGGTGGAACGGAGATGTAAAGAGACTAATAATAAAATATTACTCGAAACACAACTCCAGGTATGTTTTTGAAGAGGTAAAAACATTATAACAAGGCCTCCTGAAAAGTGAACAGTATTTTTAACAACGTACTTCGGCAAGATGCATGAAGTGTCTTGCCAATGGACACACTGGCATGACTAGAAACAAAAAGGTTTTTATTCAGCACTCTTCTCTCTCATTTAATGTCTTTCTCTCTTTTTTAATTTTAAATAATTATTCATGTTTTGATTTGTTTTTTATTGTGATTTTTCTTTTTAATAACTTGATTAAAAAAATATTTAAATGGGAATAATTAAAAAACAATAATAATAATAATAATAAAAATGCATTAACATGTGATAGGTGGGTATTACATTCCAGCATATTTAATTCAGACGGACAAAATTCAAGTTTAGAAATTCAGATCGAAAAAAAAATGCAAGTCAAGAAATTCAAGTTGAGAAATTTAGATTAAAAAAAATCAAGTTGCCAAATTCAGATAAAAAAAAAAAAAATCATGTTGAGAAATTCAAATCAAAAACATTCAGTTCAAAGTTCACCACACATTCTGTTACTATGGGAACTATGAAAAAAAACAAAAAACTACGAAAACTGTATAAACTTGACACCCCCTGGAGTTAACAAGTTTCCATAGTAAGTGTGGTGAACTTTGACCTGAAAGTTTTCGATCTGAATTTCTCAACTTAAATTTCACAAGTTGTTTTTTTTTTCTGAATTTGGCAACTTGAATTTCTTAAGTTGAATTCCGTCAGTCTGAATTAAAGATGCGGAAAAGTAATGTAAAATCATATCCAGCATGGATTTTGGTCTGAATTAAAGATGCTGAAAAGTAATGTAAAATCATACCCGACTATCACATGTTAATCCTTTTTTTTTTTCCTCATTTGTTTCCATTTCAAAGATTTTTATTGAAGTTATTTCATTGATCACGAAATCTTCTAATTCAAAACTTCCTGCACTTTTATACTTACATGGATTTTAATGTATTTCTTATTCTGTAAAGCAATTTGAATGACTTTGTGAACGAATTGTGCTGTACAGATAAACTTGCCTTGCGTTAAACTGCCAACCTAAAATGAACACAATATCACTGAAGCTACTGCGGCCCATTTAAACAGACAGTCCTCCTATAGCTTCCCTCTGTGCTGCTAACCTCGCTCATTAAAACAGCATTTGCATCTGTATACGCGAAAATACCACACGGTAACTGAAAACCCCAATCAAAGCCTGTAAATTTCACCGCGGCGTTGCCACAAATACGTCTTTTAAATAGGTCTCAGCTTTCGAAACGTGAATTGCAATTTACATCGACAGTGAATCTCCCATAGCTGGAGTGACCTTTTAAGTCGGAGATAAGTGGTTCGGAGTTGGTTACTGCGAGGAATTTCACGGTATATCGCTGTAGCCGAAAATAGCCGATGAATCAAGTCAGTAAGGGTCACAAATTTTTCCTGTAGAAAATCATCCACTTTGCTCAGGTATTTTTACACCTCCTGCGGCGTTAGCGAGCCAAGCAGCAATTCAAAACTCACATAACAGTGTAACAACGTGACTTTACAGGTGGACAGAAAGTGCCTTTTATGCCCCTGACATTTCACAGACTGAGGGAGAGATGTCGGAAACCTGCCAAGAAAATGACTAGCTGCTGTCTCCGATGATCTTTTGGTTGCCATGACCTGAAATATTTTTTATCCAGTCCTAGAAAATAAAGAAAAGAGCTGTCAGAATTGGGCACATTCTTAAACGCATTTTTATCAATTTGGGTCACAGGGTTTAAATCTCAAATGAAGGGAAGTTTTGAGAAAGTTAGAAGATCAATTGATTTCCACAACTAGGCTTGCCTACTGTTGTTGTACCTTTGGATCGGACACTTAACACGTCTTAAGAGGATAATAAAGCAAAACGGTATTAGACTCATGAGGAAGAATCAATATTTGAATCGTTGCAACTTATTCAATGGCAGTTTGAAATCTGAAATACTCATAACTTTCAGTAAGCACCAAGTAGTTTTCTGTTTTTAAAGATTGTTCTATGTAACTTTCTGGTTTGAAGTCCATCACCTTCTTGCTTTTATAGATGGGTCAATGACGTATAAGGATTTTCAAAAAAATGTTGTTTCTTTTGAACTTTTTCAAATATTTACAATGTCAGGTCTGCATAAATCTATTTTTTGACATTTATATTAAGTATTTTTGGTGTTTTTTTAATGTACATGAATTGGCTACAACCTTAAAAAATCTGTTAGCTACAACCTTAAATAATGTCATGTGGTGCAACCGAGTGCTGAGTAATATGAACATGATATTGATGTTTGACAACGGGATATTTGGAAAAAATGGACATGATTGGACAATTTTTGTTTGAATAATATGGGGAAATTTCTATTTAATAAACATACAATTTCACGTGGGACTACAAAACACTGAAAAAGAATACATAAAAAATAAATTTGATTAGATTTAGAGTAATTCTAGCAGCAGTTAAGGGCGGACGGTCGCACCACATGACATTTTAACACTTTAAGTACAAAAACCATGCAGAATAACTCATGATTTCTGAAAAAAAAAAAATATTCCATGGAGGTCAGAGGTACTACAGGTATGCGGCGAATTATTGTGAAATTTGAGCCTTTTTAATTGAAGAAATTGCAACTGGACCTTGAACCAGCTTTGTCTTTGCTCTGCCCACATGTTCCACAGTACAACATTAAACAGCTCTACATTATATTTATTAAATTACAAGTACTTTTATACCTCATAAATACTTATTACTTAGATAAAAAGCGGGGTTGCCTCTCCACAGATCTAACCTGTAACTTGGTCTGGTTTGGTCTTCACGAAGCTAGAAAGATTTAAGGCCAATACTGTGAAATAGTCCAGAAAAAAACAATAATTAAAACTCATTATTATGCATATTTGATTCAGACTTGAACAGCTTAAAATACTCGTCTTTCATAGTCGCCCAGTTCTAATTTCTGAATCCAGCCAAAAATATATAGACAGAGAGAGATTTAGGGTAGGTAAATAAGAAATGTTTCAAACTGTTTCCACTCCACTGTTTTTGCCTAGAATAAGCAGGTCGTTCCTCCAGAGACCGGGGCCCTGTAGCTCCATCAAAGCCACCGGTTTACATTGAATTATCGACCACCATCTCGCCATGTTCCGGGCCAGAAAATGACTGCGTTTGTCAAGGGACCTTTTCTGAGACAACTTGACTGCTCACCTTTGATTAGATCTAGAGCTACATGTGTTTATATCATAGGGAACCCCCCAGTGCAACACTACATACGCACAAGTGCAGACGGTGTAGCTACAACAATATTAGAACTATGCACCCATCTGATACTGGTGCAGATACTAAAAAAACTGCACTGGAACAGAAAAATCTTAATGTTTTAAGTTTCATGCATACAAAACTGCTCTATAGGGATACATAACAGCTCGATTTTGTCTTATTTTGTTGCCATATAAGAAAATAAATGCTGTTTCCACTCTCTTTACTGATATAAATACTTAAAGCTATAGTATCGAATTAAAAAAATAACTAAAATGTGTAAATTACCAATCTTAAAGGACAAATTTGATGCAAAACAGGCTTATTAACAATATTCCAACATATTAAATTAATTTTGTTCTCATTTTAGTGGATTCCTAATGAGATAAGGTTTAAGTTTTAAGTCATGTAATACATTTTTATGAATTCCAAATCACTGTGCGACCAATTTTATAGATTATATAATTATCCCAGTAGTCATCAATGTGAAATCCATATCTGGCGACGGTCCCTTTAGCATAGCCTAATTGCCTTGGTGTATGTCTTCAAGCTCTCCATATGCTTTTACTTCCAAAATTATTTTTTAGCTACACATGTACACTAGGCTAATATGACCACGTTAAATGAGCTGTAAATTTGCCAAATACAATTAAGTCGGAGGCGTTTTTAATTAAAATATTTAGGTTAAGAGATCATTTTGCCGTTATGCCTTGCTGCCGTTACACTTAAAATAAAACATTCTATCTCTCGTACCGCAAATTACACAGCCTACACTCTATGTCTAATTCACACTGAGGATAATAACTCCAAAACTGCACTCGGTAAGTACTACAGCATATGTGCATTTTTGAGTTGTTCCTATTTATTATATTGTACTTCGTTACGAAATACACACAGAAGTTGAATCTGATCGTTTTTATTACTGATGAGACTCAAAAACTCACTTTATTCTAACAAAAATCTATATTTAAACAATTAATTTCCATTGCCTCCATCTTTATTAAATGATATTAACCTATAGAATGTGATGTTACGAAGTACAAAAGTAAAAATACATACTTAAGTACAATTTGTAGGTATGTGTACTTTATTGATTTACAGTTTACATTGCATACTTTTTACTTTTACTTCATTACATTTGAGAGCATGTGAGTACTTTTTAGATCTGGACTGAAAAGTAAAAAGTGCCTACCTCCGTACAAAACAAATACACAAAAAATTGTTTGAAAAAGCTAAATTCTTTATCAAAATCACTATGTTTGAGGCTTTCTTTTACTTCACTGCATTTGAGAGCATGTTTCTGTACTTTTTAGATCTGGACTAAAAAGTAAAAAGTACCTAACTCCAAGCAAAACAAATACACAAAAACACAAAAAATAGTTTGAAAAAATAAGAAATCAGCTAAATTCTTTAACAAAATCGCCATGTTTGAGGCTTCAATTTTACTTTTTAGTCTTAATATACATTTTTAAACAGGTACTTCAATAGTTTTACTTAAGTAGACTATTTCACGTGATACTTTTCCTTGAGTACTGAGTAGTGGCTGTACTTCATCCAGCACTGCTCACCATAGACAACACTGGGGGGGTCGTCCAAGCTGCTACCGCTCACTCGGTCCCTCATCGCCGCGGAAACGGTGCAGGGGTCGGGGCGGCTGTCACCGGGATAAATAGGAGGGGGGAAGGCGGCTAATTGCGGAGGCTGCTAGTGGGAGTCCCCAGGCAGGAGGAGATAACACGAGCGGTCCAGGGGGGCTTTATCAATGAGTAATGACCTTGGTTCAACTTTTCGCCTGCTAACACACACAAAACACATGTACGCTCTGGGGACGGACCCTGACATCACCTGAAAACAACCAAACGGAGCAGAAGAAAGGTTCAGGTGGCATTTAGGAGGCACGAGCGGTTAAACTGTCCATTTTCCTGTGGGTGGAGGGTCCGTCATCGATTGTCTCTATCATGTTCTTGCTTTACTACAATCTTTTAGAAATGTGTCTCTTCATCGAAACAAGCAAACACCATCAGATCTGTGGAGAGGCTGTTCAACACACATAGTTTTTCAATTTTTTATTTTTTTTTTAATAGCAATAATATCACTGAAGTGCCATCCCATTCCTAACCCATAGAGTTCAGTATGATGTGGGTCCACCTTTTGCAGCTATTACAGCTTCAACTCTTCTGGGAAGACTGTCCACAAGGTTGAGGAGAGTGTTTATAGGAATTTTTGACCTTTCTTTTATATTTATACACCTGTGGCCAGGCCAAGTGATTAGGACACCTGATTCTGATCATTTGAATGGGCGAGCGAATACTTTTGGTAATATAGTGTACATTTGATGCCATACTGTAAAACATGGCAGGCTAAGAAATACTATCTCAGTGAAGACTTCTCAGGTTGCAGACTCCCATTAGATAAGTTACACATTGTAGCTTCAGCAAGCAAATGGGCATTCTAGTTTTTGGACTCTCTTTGACTGTCGCCATAGTGGACAAAATGTCGCCTTAAAAGACATTCAGGATCAAACAATTCCTCACCAAAAAGCAGAAAAAGAACAGACTCATTCCCTAATGGATCAAAATGAAAACTGGCAACAAAATCAGGTACAAGTCCAAGAGGAGACACTGGAGAACATGAGGGTTCCTTGATACCAGCATTTTCTGTAGAGCAACCAGAACCTCGATACGCTGGGAGTGACTATACTATTACTTGTACAGATACTCCAGTTATGCCTATGTTTTAATAAAAAAGTATATTTCTGGTGAGATTAGGATTAGATTTTGACATAGGGTTTTACAATATAATGGTCCCATTGTGTAACTTTGTTGATCGGAGTCCGTCACTTGCTTGTTTTATGGATATGTCACTGCTCTGCTTGGAGTGTTCCACGGTTTGACATTAGACAGATCTACCTTACATTTATTCAATTACAGATGGTTTTATAGCTAAACAAATATCTAGGAGAAACAAATCCTCTAGATCTGACCTGTAACTTGGTCTCGTCTGGTCTCCATGGAGATAGAAAGATTTAATATCAGACAAAGCAAAAACATCTCCATTTTTTTTTTCTTGCACTTTTAAGTTTTCATAGATTTAGACAAACTTTATTGATCCACAAGGGAAATTATTTGGACACAGTAGCTCCAAACAACCAAACAACCAAATGGCGAAGTAGGTGAGGTTCAGGTCACATTTGGGAGACACTAGCGATTAAACCGTCCATTAGCGAGATGAAGACGGCCTACTGGGATTTGGGAATGCTTGGTTAGTGATACAGAGTCAGATTACTTAGTGTTTGCTCAAGTGGTGGAAAACGATTAGGCTAAAAGCTTTATTTTTTTGTCTACAGTCTCCGCATCAGGATTGGGCTAAAGAGGCTTTCGTACGAGGAAATAATGACTGTGAAAGCGGACTTCTCGATAACTGCCAAAAAAAAAAAGACCAATATGCCCCAGAAGTGACTGACACTGCATATTAATAAAGTTTTGTGATAAGAGCTGAGACTATTGTGTGTATTTTACCAGAAATAAAGACCTTGCACCAGTGTTGTGATAAAGAATTGCACATTTTTCCCATAGTCTATACTGTTTTTGGTTAGGTTTAACATTTTTTGCTATCAGATGTGGGTCATACTCAGTTACATTTACTTTTTTAAAGAATTTGCACTTTTGAAGATACATACTTTCAATTCTCTTTCATGCTTCTTGTGTGGACGACCTTTAGGGGCCCCTGCATTGTTTCTGGGTGGGTCTAGATAAATAAACTATTGAGTTATTTCGATTTAAACAAGGGTTCTAATTGTGACAGATCTGAATACAGTGGTTTGAATTCTAAAAAAAACATCTTTATCTTTTGTCAGCTTCTATGAACTTCTATGCTGCCATTAAAAGACACTGTCTGCTTAACCTAATTCCTAAAATGCGCTCATGTCCTGTGGATGAGCTGTGAACACTGTGGTATGTGCAAATGAGTATTCTGGTATGTCCTTGGACAAACCCCTGGTAGCTCCTGCCTTTCCATCATTGTCATTCTCAGTATCCTGCTGCCATGAAATTCATGAGTGTGTTATGAATTTCTATTAGACTATGACAGTCAGTCAATGAACGCAAACCAAGAGAGAGAAAATATTATACATGTAGCATCTAAACGTAATAATTGCTCATATGGAGAGACATCATTTGTTTTTTGGAGGAAAGCAGTGTCTAGGACTTCTCTCCATTCATATTCTGTACATGTGGGCTCGCCGAGAGTTGACTCTGCTGATGTGTAAATGTTTTGCCTCTATGGGGTCATAATTCACCGTCTCCCACTTAATCCTGCTCGACATCTTTGAATAATTAATAATCGTCTTTTAACAAACCTCTGTGTCTGTGTGTGTGTTAGTCAAAGGCGCCGTCCACAGGTAGAACTCCACCAATCACATCAGAGCTGATTAACTGCAGTCGGCACCGTTCTGCTGGACTATGCAGAGTCCAGCACTGAAAACCTCTGCTGCACATGAGATGTTCATTTAAGCTTCTGTATTATGAAGTATGAAAGTATGACTCTTAAGAGCTTTTAACCATGTCATAATGTTTTTACCTCACCAAAAACATACCGATCATGTTAATAGCTACCTTTTACCTTTTGTTCAGTGGAGACTGACAATTCCAGGTCTGAAATTATCCAACTGCTTCCAGTGGAGTTAAAAAATACAGTGTACCACTTGTGACTTTTCTGTTTGAGAAAAGAACTCAGCCTCGTTATGCAGGGTTTGTGTGTTAAACATGTGTGAATGAAACAAAACACAACTCTCTGTTTTTGATGAAGAAACATTACACTGTAGATTAGAAAATAGTGTAATATAGGCTCTTTAACCAACATGTAATTTGATATATTAAGAAAATAAAGCTATTATGCACGTCAAATGAAAAAATGAAAAAAAAAAAACCTTGGTCAATTGTCATTGTATTACTCATTATATTACACTCTGTCTTCCCCGCTGTGTTTAATTGTTCCTTATTTTATCTTTTGTTAAGAGGAAAAATAGAAGAATGGAGAACAGAATACAACTCTGAACTCTGGGAGGTGGTAATGGCCCAGTCGATAAGCGTTCACCTTCAGATGAACAGGTTGCCAGTTCAGTTTGTGGTATGAAGGGCATCCGGCTGCAAAACTGACAGGTTTGCTGCTGCAATTTCAAATGAAAAATATTACACTGCATTGCCACCAAAATGCTAAAACGTTGCATAACCGAGTTACTCAGACCCCCTCCACATACTGACAACCTTTTCTGATGGTTCAGTTTTGTGAAAGGGATCTATACAGTGCTATTTTTTGTAGTTTCCTCATCAAAAACATACCCAGAGGTGTGTTTTGTTTCATTTACACATGTTTGAGTAACCCCCTTTTATCAGTCTGTCTAAAGTTAGGCTGAAAAAAGTCTAAATATACAGGATTTATGTGTCAATGAAGTTTTTTTTTTAAATATATCACAAAATAAAGTCAAAATCCCTTAAAAAACTCTGCAGCGTAGTAAAGAAAAAGCAATACCAACACAGACCGCAGATGTGCTGACATTTTAACATCTGTGTTGTTTCTGACGGTTAACCTATAACCACTTAAACTGTCCACTCTTGTTATACACTGCAGGCTACATGCATTTACAGTGATAAAAATAGTTCTCAAAGACACACTTTTACTACAGTGGGGCAAAAACGCATCTCGCATTATGAATATTTCACACTGGATTAATATTTTATCTGTCTGCTTTTATCACACATCATTATTACCACATACTAATAATTATACATTGAAATACTTTACATTTTTCTACAGTAGTTTTATTTAAAGGTCCTATTTTACGCAGAAAATTGACTCTTGTGAGCTTTATATGGCGTTAAAACGTTGTTAGCTCCTCAAAAACATATCTAGAGTTGTGTTTTGTTTCACGTTAATCCTTTTTTATCAGTTTCCGTACATCTCCAAACGTTCTGTTCCACCTTGTGACGTCACGAAATGGAAGTTTTCAACTACTTTTTACCTTTAGTTCAGAGATTTGAATTTGCAGGCTTATAATCATCCAAAAAAAGGCGTATGGAGTCTAAAAAAGACAGCGGACGTCCTGTTTTACCGCATGACGTCACGCCGCGTAACAGCGTTTTCTGTTTGAGAGAAGCAATCAGATTAAATATGCAAGAATTGTGTGTTAAACATGTGTGAGCGAAACAAAAAAACATGATAACAGATCAGAAAATAGCGTACCGGAGATGCTTTTACAAAATTGAACCACGCCATCATAGCCCCTAATGGTCAGGCCACTGGAGACTATGGTAATGAATAATTGATTCCTTAACAGCGCTGATAACTTACTACCGCCAAACAAATGGGAATGGGGGGTTGGTTAGACTCCGCTCGGATAATGCTATTTCTTTCCTAACCTAGATTCTTAGCGAGTATTTTTCACCTAGCAGCTAACGCCGAGCGAGGGATGTGGAGAGGGAGTAAGAAAAAGAGAGGGAGGCACTATTCAAATGCGGATGAAGTAGGCTGACAGTCTTTCCCCCCCTGAAGATATGTCCTGCTTCAAAACCTAAACATCTCAGGCTCACTGGCGGAGAATAAATAAAGAAATAAATCCAGAAGAAATAGTAGCTCGCTTGCATTTCTCCCGAGGATAACAAGAATAATGCCTTCATTTGCTGCAGGGGCCCTCCGCTCGGTGCTCCAACTATAGACACATGGCTTTTATGGCGCTAGTATTTCTGATTGGCATCCGAGGACAGCCATTTGAATTATTTAACAGAAGAGCCACGATTCCCCCCCTCGGTCTAAAGGGAGAAGCAGAAGATATGTGTTTTTGTGTTATCGGGGAGTACGACTGCGCGGCGGACATTATTGTCTTTGCGGTGGCGCTCTCCCAGGCTTACGTTAAGTCAAGCGGGGCTACGGCAACACAGATGTCAGTTTTGTTTTGAAGAACGGCGACGAAAGGAATGCAGGAGGATTGCAGATGGATTTTTTAATATGCGGGGTGCCGAGCTGTTGCTTGTGAGCGCGGATTCGCCGAAACGAGACGTCCAAAGTTTAAAGTACGTCTGCGTAGATGTAGCGACGCTTTAAAAGGTTCTAGATTATGCAAAGCTGACTCTTGTGAGTTTTAAGACGTGCTTGAACGTTGTCACCTCTTCAGAAACGTAAAAGGAGTTGGGTTTTGTTTAATGTTTAAGTAAAAATGCCATTTTGTTTTGTAGTAGTCTTCGAGTTAACAACTACTTTTCACTTTTAGTTTAGTAGAGATTGGAAATTCCTGGGCAGAAGTGATCCAAATGATTCTAGTGAAGGTGTATGGAGCACTTCCTGTACCATATGACATCACGAGGGTTTGTGCGTTAAACATGTCAAACACAAAAACACAACTCCAGGTACGTTTGTGGTAAGGAAACAACATTGCACCATAGATCAGAAAATAACTCAGGGTCATTTTGATTTTGAGCAGCCCCTTCTCAAGATAGATATTTTAAAGCTGCATTTGGGTTTACTAGATTGCATATGGTGCGGTAAAAAATGTCGCTTTCTCTTAAAATTGCACTGACTCTGTACTTTTGGAAACTGGGAGCTTGTTTGGGATTGTAACAAAAAGACTTAGTGTGCATCTCGGTGCCGTTTTGATTTTGGCTCAGTAAAATGGTGCCGAGGTGCACTAACATTTGCGGTTGGAGAGTCCACCACCTGTGACGTTATGGAGATGAGGATCTTGATTCCTTGAGGATGGGATGCTAATTATAGGCTGTCTGAGGCTTTCTTAAGACTTTAATCTGAGCTTTATTTCAATGCAATCTGACCAGAGAGGACTGAAGTGGAAACTACAAGAGGTGATCTGATTTGTGATGTTGAACAGGTTCCTCTCAAATAGCTCGAGTTAGGATTCGTTTTTAAGTTAAGTCACTTTCTTTGCTGAAAATCAAATACCTAAACAGGACCATGAAGTTTATAAACACCCTAAAAACTGTAATCGTGTATGCTAATGTGTGCATTGTGTCTCCAATGAACATTCTATACCATAAACAGCCCCCCAGCGCGAGGTCACTGCAGTGTATCAATACTATCACCTGGGGTCTCCAACCTTTACAAAACGGAAACATCAGAGAGTAACTGATTTTAGTGGTCGCAAGAAAATTGGTAAATCGAAGAGACACGGACGTAGATGGGAATAGTTAGACGCATATAGAACATAAACCATTTATTAGTGCACAAAGTTTGGAATCAAAATGATACATGTACAATGGTAATAGCCAGTTTCCAATTAATTAACCAAAATGTTGTTATTCAGCACAGTATAATTCAGAAATCCCTTGATGAGCTACCGAGCTACAGGTTGAAGACCCTTGATTTACACTATACACAATACACAGATAACACCTGTACCGTATTTTTCGGACTATAAGGCGCATCTAAAATCATGACATTTTCTCAAAAATCAACAGTGGCCTTATAATCCAGTGGCCTTATGTGTGACCTTTGGTTGTGTTTAACCTCCAACCGATTTTATGTTGTAACATTACGGTTAATAATGTATTAGTGGGCGAGTCAGGAGGAGTAATATGTTGGCGACATATAGGGCGACTGTGCAACATACCGGTAGTTCTGCCGTGTGGTGTTCAAGGACCCAAAATGCACCTGTTAAGAGACATGCACCATGCAGATTTCAGCTTTTGTATTTTTGTGTTAAAACTGAACAATGTTGAGAGGGATCCGGGCATGTTTGATGCCCAAATCACCAACTGTTAAACTTGTATTTTTGTGTTAGCTACAACTGAGAGTTATTGTAAATGACCTGAATAAAGTTCGATTTATCCGACACATGTTTTGTTTCTCTTGTTGCGCCTTATAATCCAATGCTCCTTATGTGTGGACAATGACACAACTGACATATTATTTGATACTGCGCCTTATAATCCGGTGCACTTTATAGTCCGAAAAATACGGTAACTAAAAAATGCAAGATCCAGAAGTTTCAGAACCCCAAGTCAGTTTTCCAATAGGCCTACATTTATTCCATCATCTAAGTAAATTTGAATAATCCTCCTTACATGTATATTATTTGCAAAGAAACCGGACCCATCCCAGTATAGAGAGAACCACTGTGGATCAAATAAATAAACCCACTGACACAGGAAGTTCATGCAACTCCACAAGAAAAGCCCCATACAAGACCAGAAGGACAATATTTTCAGATGTGATCATAAAACGAATCTGCATCCATTCACACAGCTCCCTTTTGAAACCGTTATCGCCCAGCGCGCACGTCAATGCGGGATACACTTCTACTTCCCGCTAATGATAAAATCGCCCAAACATCTCCTCATAATTCCTCCATTGTCCTGAGTTGCACTTGGGCCACTGGATCAATTCCCCATCTCACAATGTTAAACACACTGAGGATATTGGAAGGATCTCGCGCTTTTGTAAACTCGATCTGTTTCCTCTATTGCCGACGAAGAGACGAGTCGGATCTGCGGTGGTGCTATCTGTCCCTGGAGCCCTGTGTGGGAATATTCCACCGTTACCACACCTCCCTCCTCCTCCTTTTTCTATCTGCATCCTTCAATTCTCCACCTTACTTTTCTATCCTTTTCTCTGACAGCGACTACGGCTTGAAATGAAATTAGATAAACCGGGGCAAGTCAGCAAATCATGTCCGCCCAGATAAATGGAACGCATTGTTACGAGACTACATGATAATCTTTCGTTCTTTCGGGTATTTTTAGGACATCCAGGTGGCAGACATGAGACAAATACAAAAGCGGGAGTCTATCTGAAAGAAAACTGTTTAGCCATGACATCAACATCTACAGCGTTTGACCAAGCCCCCATCTCGCTGCCCCTTCGCCGTGGCAACCGTCGCCGCCGCCGCCTCCACCTCATCCCCGACTCGCACCCTTATCGACGGACCGATCGGCCTCAAGCCTGTCTGACCTTGGCAAGCAGATAAAAACGAAAAAAAAAAAGAGAAAACGCCGACAGATAAGCGAGGAAGGAGGCCAAGGCTATAACGCGAACAGTAGCGAAAGGGGAGCAGCCGAGCCACCAGATACATTTCTTTGCTAAACTCCAGCGGTTTGAGTGGGAGCCCAATTTATGTACATCGCCAAAGGGAAATCCTCCAGGGAAGCTTTATGATAGATGAATAAGACGATACGCGACCAGAGGGAGGAGATGAAGTCAGGGATGACCCGATTTTGCAAATTTGGCCCTGGGGAAAAAGGAAGCTGGGAAACTTAAGCTTTTGTAGAGTTGGGTATCAAAAGTGGAGGTGCAAAAGTGACATCGCAAGGCTAAATTTATCATTTTTGGGTCTTCTGAGTAAAAATACACACAGTACTGCAAACATAGAGTTACAATAAATACAATAACATCGGGTGCATGCAATCAGTAGTACAAATTCTTGGAAATACTTTTATCGGTAGTAAATTAAGAATATTTTTGGAAGTGCTGTTACACATTTTCTGAGTTATTAGTCAGAACTGGGCTTGTCTGGTCTCTCTTTGACTCATAATTAGTCTCAAAGAAACCATTTGTCTCTAGCTTCAACCATTGTTCTCCATAATTATTGGACGCATACATTTTAGTTAGAAATAAACAATTTACTACCTCGTGTAATTTTTAACATCCAAAAATTATCAATCTTTTTAACAGTGGAGGTCTTAAAGGGCCCATATTACACTATTTTCTGGTCTTTTTTATAATGTTTCGTCATCACACACATATCTGGAGTTGTGTTTTGTTTCATTCACACATGTTTAACACAAAAAAAACCAAAACAAAAAAAACACTCTGGTAAAACAAGAAGTGCTCTACTTTGTTTTTAAACTCCATATACCTTCACTAGCATCATTTGTATCATTTCAGCCCTGGAAATGCCGATTTTTATTGAAGTTAAGGTAAGACGTAGGAGTTAACTTGAAAACTACCACTTTATGAAGATGAAATAAAGAGCTTTGGACAAATAATAAAGGATTACTCAAACGTGTGAACGAAACAACAGGACTCTGACTGTCTTTTTGAGCAGGTAACGACATTCTAACATGGTTTAAACTCTCACAAGAGTTAATTTTGACCTTTAACCAGTGCGGTCACCCTGAAAACGACAATGACAAACGCCTTTTAATAAGACACAACTGATTGCTATAATATAATGCTTATTCCGATCCCTGAAACTTTAGAAGTGGAACATTTTCTCTTTGTGTATTCAGACTTTTCACTGTTGTCTATATTTCACAGTGCTAGAATTATCTCCCTTCGCCTTGTGTTTGCTCCAGCCCAGAGTTTGCGTTGCCGTGCTCAGCTGTGGCAACATACTGTACCCCTGCCACTCATAAGACTCTGCGCACTGGAAAACATTATTGGATCCCAAATAAGACTGCATGCAAATCACTCTCATTTGGTTTTTCAATAATACTCCAAGGTACTGGCGCATCAAAATGACTTTTCCATTATATTGAGACAGATATGACAAGTCAGTATGCTGGGAATTATTAAGGGTCATTAAATGTAACGCCGCTGGCTTCTACAAACATGTTTATTGTCAGAGAAAGCGTGGTGAATTTTTCTTATAGCCCAATAACTATGCATATATATGGATGTACCGTATGTTTCAATGGGGTTTGGTTTGCGTAGGTAGAGCCGTTGTACCTTTGACGATTGTAGACGTACTTTCAATGACTTCAAAACGGTTACGCCATTGGATCGATCACACAGGTCAGCTATAATTTCCTATATGCAATTCAGAGGTTTCTCAATTGTAAAGAAAGTAAAGAAAGATTTTTTTTTTACCAGCAATCGCTAACAAAAATGACGGTCCTCAAGCCATCATACTTGACCCTCCAAACTTCATTCAAAATTTTTAGAAATTATTCCTCCCAATATTGCTGGACTTCACAACATTCTATAGGCTAATAATATTTAATGCAGATGGACTCAATTGTTTTTTTTTTGGTTTTTTTTTTCCTGCAATCTCCAACAAAAATGACAGTCCTCAAGCCATCGTACTTGACCCTGCAAACTTCATTCAACATTCTTAGAAATTATTGCTCCCAATATTGCTGGAACATTCTATAGGCTAATAATATTTAATGCAGATGGGGATCGGTAAAATACATATCGATAAATGTGATTTGTGTTGTAATACAGTGACTTCTTGGGTTTAGTCACTATTAGGAATGATCAGATTCAACATTTACATAAATAATAGGAAAAACTGACCCTTTCCCTCATCGCCCCATATTCTACAGTCTGAAAACGTAAAAATTAAGACACCATTTTACCTAATTTAACTTAGTTGTTTGTTTTTCTGAGACTTGGGTCTTAGCACATTTGTCTGAGCCAGGTAAATTGTGGTTTAAGTGTCTGAGCCCTATGATTTTGAGATTATCCAAATATAGTAGAGAAAACATTTTTTGAAGATATGAAAAATTTGAGTATCACGTATATTCTTTATAATACACTCTGCAGAAAGAGCTAAATTAAAAGCATAAATGTCCAAAGATAAAGTCATATCTGGGTCCGTCACTTGCTTTTTTCCATGGAGATGCTATTGCTTTGCCTAAAATGTTGTATGGTATGACTTTAAACATTTCCATTATATTTCATTTATTTATTATGGGTGTTTTTATCGATCAAAAATTCACAGTAATTCCTTCTGTGAATAGGGGCGACTCTCCACAGATCTGAACTGTAATGTGGTGATTCCAGATAAAGTGATCATCTCCATGGAGACAAGTAGGTAGTGGACCAGAAAAGTTGCACGGTGCAGCTTTAATTAATATTTAGATTAACATTTCTGACAAAATCTTCTGAATATCCTTATACTAAAAAAACTATATTTATTTTTTTGTCAATATTTCCCACTTCTAACCGAGATTATCACTGAGATATCTCCAGCCAATCTATAATTCACTTAAATGACATGATAATAATAATCATCATATACTCAAATAAGAAAACCCAGACATATCCTGTTATTCGTTTTATATATTAAGATGTTATTGACTAATAGCATAAACACTTGCTTTGGGGATTAAGTGAATCTAAAGCAGTGATTTTGAGCCAAACGCCTTATGTGTGAGAGGCAGGTGCTAATAAACAGAATCTATGTGTATCCATGCCTCCTCTCAGACGGGACTAATGAGGAATGACCCTTAATTGTGTTTTTCTGTTAGGGTGGCACGCCGTCGGCACACGCCGGCGACGCTTGTTTATTCACGAAACCAATCAAAAGTGTCTGATGGAAAAGATCTGTTTGTGATTAGAATAAGCGCGAAGTCTGTGATCCTCAAACGTGCGAAATACAGTCGTGGCTATGAGCGGTTTCAAAGTCGTGTTACAAAACCGAATGATGCAAGATTACGTTTGGAAGAGATGTGGGGAAAATAAAGGGAAATTTGTGGGAGAAGTTGGGATTTTCAGTGTTCTGGTGTAATCGGGCTAAAATTAAAAGAATCGAAAATGACCAGTGGACAAATCCTCAAGATAAATTTACCTAAAAGATTTTTTAAAGGTTTATTGCACAAAACTGACTTGGGAGCTTTAAAGATGCACTGTGTAACTTTTTAGAAGAGGGTCCGCCATCTACTTGTTTAAATGTTATTGCTTTGCCTTGAATGTTTCACAGTATGGCATTAGACTAGTGTATTTATACAACTACTGTATTTTTCGGACTATAAGGTGCATCAAAAATCATGACATTTTCTCAAAAATCAACAGTGGCCTTATAATCCAGTGGCCTTATGTATGACCTTTGGTTGTGTTTAACCTCCAACCAATTTTATGTTGTAACATTACGGCTAATAAGGTATTAGTGGGCGAGTCAGGAGGAGTAATATGTTGGCGACATATAGGGCGACTGTGCAACATACCGGTAGTTCTGCCGTGTGCTGTTCAAGGACCCAAAATGCCACCATTACCATGCAGATTTCAGGTTTTGTATTTTAGTGTTAAAACTAAACAATGTTGAGAGGGATCCGGGCATGTTTGATGCCCAAATCACCAACTGTTAAACTTGTATTTTTGTGTTAGCTACAACTGAGAGTTATTGTAAATGACCTGAATAAAGTTCCATTTATCCGACACGCGTTTTGTTTCTCTTATTGTCCCTTATAATCCGATGCTCCTTATGTGTGGACAATGACACAACTGACATATTATTTGATACTGCGCCTTATAATCCGGTGCACTTTATAGCCCGAAAAATACGATAAGTGTCTTTATGCTCAAAAACACATGTATTCTTCCTGGGAGTGAGGCCGCCTTTCCCCAGATCTAACCTGTAACTTTGCCTACTAACCCCATCTGCTTGTCTCCATACTGTGGAACATTCAAAACACAGAAATAACATCGCCATGGAGACAAGAAGTGAACTGACCAGCAGAAAAGTCACACAATGCACCTATGAGACATGTTACCTCATCAACTCATCCTCAAAACATATTGACACCTTCCTAAAATAATCGCATAAGTCATTTTTTCAGGTTTTTCAGGAAACACAAAAAACTCCCCCCAAAATTGAAATAATGGCATTTTTTGCCTAAGGAAAACTTAGGCAAAAAGTGACTTAGGCGATTATTTTAGGAAGGTGACGGTATCTGGAGCTGTGTTTTGTCATTCTCACGTGACGGTATCTGGAGCTGTGTTTTGTTTCATTCTCACAATTCCAGAGCTGAAATGACCCAAATGATTTTAGTGAAGAGTTGATGATGGAGTTTAAAAACACAGTGGAGCACTTCTTGTATTGTAAATGTTTTCAATTTGAAGAGCACAGCCTAAATCTGTTTGAACATGCACGCTGGAGACTATTAATAAAGGATTACTCCAACAAAACACAACTCCAGATATGTTTTTGATGAGGAAACAACATTATCACAAAGCTTAAATGCCACAACGATCCATTTTGTATAACATAGAAACTTTAAAGCTCCTTGTGGCTCGTCACAAAACAATTGCAAAGATGCTAACGTGGTTAAAAAAGAGAAAAAGGATCAAGTTGAGGTCAAACAAGAAGTCAAACGTCGACCGAACGACCGCTACGGCATGCAGAGTCAGACATATAGATAAAGGCATACAGTACAAACTAATCACAGGAAAGGCCAGAGCGTACAATACAATAAAGCAAAAGTTCACTCGTGACATCTGCTTTCTTCTTTATGTAGCGCGAAAGGTTAGCGGGATCGACCTCGAGTTTCCAGAGGGCAACATTAGCTCCAAACAACCCCATCGCCTCCCCGTTCGCCGCCGTAATTGCAGTAGCTTTACCGAAGTTTACCCCTCGGCTATACATTCTCACGCCTCCATTTCGTCCAATCATGACAGCTGTATCTGCGATCCGATTGGCTGCTCGCCGTGAGGACTTCCTGACCTTTGCAATAGCGCCCATGTGGCCCGATTCGCTTGGCTGCTTTACACTCTGTCAAACACGAGACACCAAACCGCAAAGCTCCCATAAAATGTCAAACGCAAGTGGCAGGTCTTCGCTGGATGTGTAGAGTCATATTTTCAATCTTTTTTTTTTTTTGTTTAGAGGAAAATTCTCCGTGGAGGTTGACACATGTCTTTCGCTTGACCGGTAGAACGCTCATTTGCATTCAGAGTGCTTGTTGAAATCAGCAACTTCGGATGCGGTTCACAGATATTTTGAGGAAGTAGTTGCAGAAGTCACAAAGTCCATGTTTAGTTGCGAGAGGGGAGGGGGCCGGATAGGACACTCCAATGCCGGCTAAAGCTCCTATTAGCAAGTTAATTACTCCTGTATGATTACTTTAGTTGTGATGCATGGAGCTGACTACGGGGTTGACACTGGCTTTTCATTATTTCTGATTTGCGGAGAAAGGAGCTCTGACGCAGATAAGGTAAAGCTGCGAGGCATATACGCTCTGTTAAATCTGCCCTCGTTAGCCACAGCAGCGTTTTAGGTCACTGTCGATTTTAATATATGCAACATGGGAAAGATGTAATTATACGCTGCAAAAAAAAGCACAAAATGTAAGATATAAACATGTAAATCAAACGGAAAATGACTGAAAGTAGTGAAATGGTCCGTCCATGTGGCAAGATCATTTTACTTAGTCTGACAGTGTAGCTCCCCTAGCCCTCTGTATTAAGAGTAGACGGGCATATTAGAAAATCTAAAATAGCCTGACAAAGCTCTGTTCTTGTTTTCACTGAATAAAAATGCTGTAAATCATTGAACCAAATGAACTAAAACACTTCAAATATAAACTACAAATGCACAGTAGTTGTTCTGTAATGTGTGTAAAGTTTCATTAGCATCATAGTGTTTTTATATTATACTTATTTTAGCAGAAAAAAACATTATAATATTATATTATTATTATAAACATAGTCATAATACTGTAAATAACATTATCATATTTTTTCTGTTCATATGCTGCACTGTTACTTTTATTGTACATAATAGTTTTGGTATTTTATATTTTTGCTCCACCGAAACAGTGTGTTATATTATTATTTGTATATTATAATATAAAAAATGACTCATATTATATTATAATATTTTTATATTATTTTTAAGTCTATTTTT